>JAPYYV010005189.1:0-15702 GCA_030522625.1 Copidosoma aretas | reverse complement strand
TCTGTTTCAATTTAAAATGGATGCATTGGAAGTTAAGAACTAGGACATGGACCGAGAAGTGTCGTTCTCAACAAAAAATTTTCACGGCATGAAAAAAAAAGAAAGTTTAGGAGAAAAGAATAGTTAAAGCAGTTTAAGGCAGAATAAATAAAGTACAAAGTTAAGATCAAAGATTATTTTTCATAGAATAAATGATAAAATTATATTGCGTTTACGTAGCGGAGACTCGTGTATGAAAGGGGGGACTCCTTGCTCCTCGCGCTTCCAAGCAAACCTCCCAAAGCTCCTTAAACCGTCTTATATTTTAAAACCTTTACTACATTTTTCACAAATTTTTGTTTATTGTCCTTAATTATGAATTTATATATGTCTATTTAAATGTATCAATCTTTCAAAACATTTTTTTCATTCAGCACATTTGAATAATTTTTCCTTACTATGTTCTTTGATAAAATGAGATTTGTCTCAAGTTTAATGTTGTACTGTTAATCTCTTAAATATATTATTTTATAAATGAAAATTACAATAAATATAATCATTAAAAAAAAACAAAAGGAATATGATGATAAAATAATATATCACTTTAATGTAACTAATTTCAAGTGTGAAATAAATTTTTCAAATTTTGTTTACAAATTTTACAATACATCGAGTAGAAAAATTTCGATCATAATATCCTAATATTGGAATTGACGCAGTCAAAATATTATAATCAATAAGGAGTTTCTTAAGCTGTAAATAGATTATAAAATCACTAGAAATCATGAAAGCTCTTTAAATAGAATTGTGGTAATTGTATAAATTTTGTAAATAGTTCTAAAAAAATGTTAAGAGCATAAATGCATTCACTCGACGGAATAATTGTACTCATATAAGTATATAGATAATCTTATATTAATGTAATATAGATGTAATGAAATTCAGTCAAAGGTCTGATTTTTTTTAGCATGCTCGTAATAGCTTTTATAGTTGTCCTATAAGTGTTTAAAGTAATAGTATTATTAAAAATGAGCAGGTGAGTTAACCAAAAAAAAATTTTATCATATTTGTTCTATATAAATGCACTCTGTAATATGTGCTAAGTTGAGGTTGATTATTTGTTATCTAAAATCACAATCCATCACATCTGTGTATCTGTCCGAAGTCCAATTGCAAGCATCGTTTTTTTAAAGATTTGTTATTTTACAAATTAATATTTCTTTAAAATAAATATTTTTAAAACAGCAATAGAAAAAATAGAATATTTATAAATAAAAAAAAATTAAAATATTTTTCAACATTCATTTTTTAAATTGAAGAATAAAGCAATCATAAGCTTTTTAAATAAATAAGAGAAACATTAGTTATGATTATGAAAAATTATATATATATGTATAGATAATTTTTAAAATGATTTATATTCTAAATATGAATAATTGGAATATTGACCAGCAGAGCGTGCTGGTAGGCGAATATACACGTGAAACAAATATCTTAAAAAATAGAACAGATTGCGTAATATAAGTATACAGGTAGCAGAATAACTAAAAATGAAAAAATCGATAATGCTTTTAATCATTGCAAACTGATAAAAAGGATTCTACAATAATCAAGCAAACAATATAAATTAGAGATAAATTTATAAAATACTAAAAAAGAAGAGAGACTAAAGATAGAATTAAACACTAACGCAAAATGCATGAATAGAATATTAATAGATAAAAAAATTAAAAAAATGTAAGAAAGCTAAGAATAGTAGCAGAAAGAAAAATTCAAATGTGTCTCGGGCAGCTATTGACAAATAAAACAGTAAAAACAGAGGGATCGTACTAATGAAAGAGGCAGAAATTTTTTTTTTTTTAATTTTTCAAGAGACAACAATTCCGTCCATAAGACTGCCTTAGTTATCTATGTTTGTACGAATATATATGTATTAAAAAAAAATACCGTTTTCTTCAATACTGAGACGTGAGAATAAGAATACTAAAGAATGAGGTACAGCGTGCGGAGCACGAAGGGGGTGAAGCCCCACTAGTATATGGTAGTACTGAAATCGCTTAGAAACTTCTCTGTCACGCTAAGTTCAAACACAAAGAGTCAATGTTTGTCAGGATCCATTAGTAAGCTTTAACAGCAGGACGCGTCTCAGTCCTCGCTGTACTTTTTACCATTATCACGTGTCAAGTGCATCAAAATTTTGCCTTTGTCATAAAGCTATTGAATTTTTAAATAGTTAAAAGTATCGTGTTGGCGAATTAATGTTCAGCGAAGTGTATTCAAGGCTCATTTCTTGTCCACCAGCTCCCAAATCTCACCCAAACCATGCCCACCGTCCCGGCAAACGAATTAATAAATTACTTAACTGCTCTGTCGCATAAAGTTTATACGTTAACTGTTCGAACTATAATTATATTGGAAAGGAATAATCTACAATTGAAATGAAGCTACCCTTCGATTTAGATTGTGAGTGCATTGGGAAAAATAAGTCAGCGAGCGTGCTTTGGCCATTTTGACTCTGTGGGCTTAGTCCTCAACATTGACTTGGCGGCCATCTATGAATCTTCTGGCACTCAACACACCAAGAAAGAGTCGGGAGAGAGTAATTCTCTCGCGCACTCTCTCTCTACACTTTGCGGCATTAAAGCAGACATTCTCGTGCTCCGCACACGTCCAGTACACGAATCAGGAAGCTAGAATGATACCAGCTAACAAGAGTATCAGCTCACAAAAGTACTAGCTCATGAAAGTACCCCCTCTTCCTGGCGAGTGGCCCCCTCCAGCATACATTTTTTACCCCCTTTAGCGTACATTTTTTATTCCCTCGATGCTTTTCTACTTCTGTGTAAGGATGAACATCAATACGGTACTTGCGCATTCCCATCTTACTTGATCTATCCTCAGATCAGGAATGACTGAACTGATGCTAGTTTTATTTATTTATATTATTAGTTACGATAGAAAATAAGCGAAGATATTTAATGCTTTTAATATGCCAGGTAGATGGGCAAGTTCTTCAGTCTTTGAAAATCTTCTCCCTTTCACTCACTATGTAAGGGGGGGTAAATCACAAATTGGTCTGTAAAAGGCAGGCGCTTTTCGTTTTTTTCATTCCATCGAAGACAGTAACATGGACAACTTCAGCGACGAGCGCAAAATCTTTATCAGCGATCTTGTATCTATAAATGATGAGGATCTCCTGCAGTTCTAGACAAATCAAAGGCTTCGAGATCGCATCTTCAGTGGACACGAAATGATAGTGGAAATAGAAGAAAAACTGGTAGAGGAAAATAAGGAGACCGATGTCATCGATCTAGTTTCTTCGTTAGATCATCACTTGTTTAGGACGTCGTCAATTGACGTCGTCAGTTGGTCAAGCCTATCAGCTCAACCATCACCACCATCATTGTCACAGTACTCCTAAAAGTCCCCTTAGCTAGATGCAAGAGCTGCGAGGACCTATGAGATTCTATCGTAGGACATTTTCAATCTCAGTGTTCTTGATATCTCTAGCATTCCAGATAAGGCCATGATAGCAAAGTTTAAGGTATAAATTTTCATATTTGTAATTCTGTGTTAATTTACGCCATTAAAAAAGCGCTTTGAAGAGAAATACCTGAGCATCATCATTATTAAGAAGAAAAATAGCTAGTTCTTCAAGCACATAATCATTGCCCGGCTTTTCAAAGCCTGACATGTCCACCATATATTCGATTTTTTTTTCAGTTTTTCATAACCTTCTCGTTTAAAAAATAATGATTTATTCGTTAAAAACTGGTCTGTTAAATTTTTAAGCCAAGATTCACAATTATCATCAATAGCTAAAAGTATTTGATATTTTACGTCTGAGGTGAATTTGGTTATTGTCGGCTTATGCGACATAATAATTCAAATGATTTTCTAATTTTTACTATCTTTTTCTTTAGCTATTTTTGCTGCCCACGCCTCAGCATGTCTATTGTCAAATTTTTCTCACTCTTCAGGTCGTCGTTGATTGTCTTCTCTGCTCTGCTGATCTTTCTCCATGACGGCTGAAAGACGAGTGATGTTAGCAGAACAATACACTTGCTTTTATAGCTTTCCCTAAGTTTCTTGACGTCACCACTCACCGTACTATACGGAACAATGCGATCGTCTAGAATCAAGCAATAGGCTGATGTTTTGGCAGGAAAATTGTTATGTGATTTAAATTCGACACAAACATCTACTCGAGCGTTCTTTAGCGACCCAACTTGTTTGGAGCAATCAATCACAATGAATGGTGCGGTGCCCAGAAAACTATATTTATCCAACAAAGGTGCGCGATTTTCACTGCAATATTAATTCTGAAAATTAGCATATATTTCCTATAACAATGCATATTAATTTTTTGTAATTTCGAGATAAAGATCACAGTAAGGATAATACTGTGAATTTAAGTAGAGTCTGACATTACTTATGTTGCAGTGATCAAACATGCTAGCATTAGCATCTTTCCTTTTTTTTTGTTTAGTTTAGATGGCTAACATAACATAGCATGGCTTTTCCAACTGATTGGATGACTTAAGTGTCCATGTGTGTTTTGATGTTGTGGGAAAGAGCGGATATTCATGGTGCTCCGAAGTTCGAAAACTCGTAGGTATACAATAATCTTTTTGTAAATAATTTAGCAGACGAGTTTCATGAGAATCTGGCATAACAACATAGAGAATCTTACGATAGTCTTCAGCAAAACCTGAAATCATTCTAAAAGGTATTATGACGGTAACGTCGCTATCTTTAGCTAGACTAAGAGCGTGATTGCCTATCTAGCCTGCATTCTGACTCACTATGTCTTGATCGGGAGTGAGAGTTAGCCAATTTTTTATGAGAGTTGTCAGACCTACATTTTACGCTTATCTACCATTATAGCATTTATTTCGTATCTTAATTCCTCTAATAAGTAACAGATGGCATTATTCATTAATTGACTATTCGTCAGTTCTGTATTATCATCTGCTTTAACTAGTTTCCCGTGAAAGTGTAGGTAACTGCGAGATGGTAACAGACACAAATCTTGATGTTAAATTGAAATATGGATCTCATCACTATTACTATAAGTTGTGGATCCGTGTGGTTGATGAGCATGAATCTCACAGTGCACAATGGATTCGTCAAAAGTGACAGAAGACTTAATGTTTAGAATCTATTTCATGCTCAAAGCAACAGACTAATAATACAAATGTTATTTTCCACCACGGCCTTTTATTTTTAATTTTAGGCTTCTTAGAAATGAAACATTTCGACGCGTTCGCTGTCTTTTCTGCTGATATGTTGATAGGTTGACTGTTTGTCGTTGACTTATCGATGGTGTGCATGATGAGCTGCGTATATAGAATCTATGATTGTATACGATTCCCATTACCATGATGGTTTTATGTGCAACCTCACTGTTATAACCTCTCCACGAAAATGCACTAAATCACCATCCTGATCGACAATCCGAAGTTAAGTATAATCAATAATACGTCTAACAATCGGTAAATAGATAGTTTGAGGAGAAACTTCGATAATCTTATATCTTGGCTGTACAGCTAAAAAAAATTTGTATATCGTGAGAACGTTTGATTTGTTTATGTACGCTTTAGTAGTGATATTACACTCTACCCGTAATGCATTTACTTTAAGAATAGCTCCAGGTAAGACCGAGATGTAAGTACAGTTTTTCTCGGGCACTCGTTTAGTGAAACCCAACAGTCATCCTATTAAATATTTTGGTCTAAAATCAATGGTTTTACTGCACGTGATGACGCTGCGAAGCATATTACTGTTAAGTCTGATATCGATGAGAATATTGTCTGGTTGTAACACGCTTACCAAAAATGACTCAATATCTTGAATTTCGTAGCTGCCTATTGGTAAAACTACCACTTGATCACCCACGTAAAATTTACTATTGCTTTCGTCAATATTTGGAGTTAAATGAAACTTTAAGAGTTCAAACAAGACAAGAACGTAGTTGTATTTTGACAATAATTCGATAGGCGGAAAATAGTGTACTTCTAATACAGAAAGAGTACTCGACAAACTTAGTGTCAATGTTTGTTTCATGATCGCTTAAAAGCGAATAAATGATTTATTACCATGTCGTCACCATATACACTTCCAATAGGAATATTTAGCACAAATGACTGCAGCTGTAAAATTTAAAGCCTCGAAATTTTTCATAATTATATTTAACTTAACCAACTCCAAGGTACATGATTAAATTGATAGGTAACTGCAGATTACCAAAGCTGTCAAAGTAAACGACATTATTATGACGTTTTCTATATGCTACCTAGTAAGTTCCAGGCCCATTTTTATCATCAAGATTTAGTATTGCGGTTTCTTCGTAACGTGGTCCATCGGTTGGTAAGTTATTTCGCATAAACAACCCTTAAAAGGCAGGGACAGTAAAATTTTTAGATTATTTCAATAAATCAACATTCGTTAGAGCTTTATAAGGCAAAATTACTTCTCGATCTTTTTTTTCAAACCTATTCCAGCATATGGTTTTTAGTAAACATCCAATCCTGTTTTACATGGTTTAAGATTAAAACCTTTCCTGAGAGCGATATCTTCCATCCTTCTATTATGCACTTGACACTCTTGCAGTTGCTGTTTAGCGGCCCCAGTTGAATTAAAACATTTTGAAATTTCTGCTACCCTATTTGCTAGTGCACCAGTTGCACTTTAGCCTGCAAATAGGGGTATTAAGGGTATAGCACCACTGATTCTAGCAGGGAGAGGTAAGATTTGTGGTATTTTGACTTTTTTCTTACCACCGGCTTTCTTAGCTGCACTATACGCACCTTTTAATACTAAACTTATAACTTTACGTGTATCTTTGCTTTTAGTGTTCGTGTCCCGTGAGGCAGCTTTAAGAACTGCATTTGAGGCGATGCACGGCTTTATCTATAGGCTCTTCTTCTTTTTCAGGTCCATACCTAACTAACTTTTCAGCTTTATAGCACTCATTATCGCTAGAGCAACTGCTTTTCCACCAATACTCAAATCTCTGGCTTTGACTCTTTGCCAAGCTCTCTCAGCTAAAACTCTATCTGCTGAGTTTCTAGCGTCAACGTTTTCTTGATTCTGCGAATAAGCTATATCATACTCCTTGCGTGCTGCGTTCAATGGATTTATTCGTGGATCACCTGTAGCTAGACATTGGGAAAGCTTGGTACGTGGGCCACAATATTAATTCCCTGGCAAGTAATGTTCTATAGGTATAGTATTGATAATTCTATTCAAAACACTGTGTCCGATTTCGCAATGTATGATCATTACTCTTCGAAGGTTGGATCGATACTGAGCAATAGCTAACAAGGCAGTTGTATTTATAGTTTTTGCAATCCCTATGCACTACTCAACGCAAAGTATATAAGTGCTGTATGATCTAGTCCATGGATCGATTGTGATTGAACCTTTATACATAGTAGACTTGAAGTTAAAGGAGCAATCCGTCAAATTGTAAGCTCCAAACTTTGATGCTGTAGTAAAACAGGAAAATTGCACAAATAGTCATGGTGAATTGCTCTCCAACAGTATCCGAGCTGTATTCTGTGGCCTATTAAATTCTGGTAAAACTAATGGTTTATTAGCTTTAATAGTGCATCTCAATGGGCTGGGATTTAAAAATTTGTATTTATATTCAAAGTCTCTCAATTAGCGGACATATAAATTTTTGAAAGAGCGGTTGGAACCTATAAATGGTGTGAAATACTTTCTGTTTAGTGAACACAAGACAGTAATATTTCTTGATAATGCTCTGCCCAATACCATCATGATTTTTTATGACATAGCTTGTAAATAGCAGGATAATGTGAGAGCCCTTTTCTGCATTGGAAGACACAGAAATGTGGATTGCTATCATCTTTGTCAGTGGAATGCTCAAGTACCAAAGCACCTCATCAGAGGTATCGTTAACCTTTTAGCCATATTTCGTCAAGATTAAGTTAATTTAAAACATGTGTCTTATCATCACGTCAGCTCAGACATGTCCTAGGCTCAGTTTAGAGATTTTTGCCTTAGCTGCTGGAGTGATGATAAGTATGGTTTTGTTGTAATCGACAAAGACAGACGAATGAATTGTCGACGTTGTAGAAACGGATTGATATGTAGGACGAACATGAGACAATCTTTCAGTATATATTAAGAGGTTAAAGCGTCAACATGTATGAGCAAGTCAATTACATACTCCATCAGTTGGCAGTCTACAGTCAGTCAAGGCAAAGATGATGATTATAAGATAAATGTTACACTACAAAATAAAACTTTTAGTGGTCATAATGAATATTTATTCGATAACTTATACTTTAAATACTTGATGAAAATGAAAAAGATTCATTAGATTTGGTGCATAGGGTGAGAAAATAAGATGGAATGTACAAGCTTAGTGATTTACCAAAAAAATTTGAGAATGATCAGATCAGAATAAATGAGTTACCATATTCAATGACTGTTGGATTAATAGAGCTACTTATAAAAAAACATTCTGATGGATCTAACGTGACACAGGATTGCTTATGAAAAGTATTTTATGATTTTGCAAACATCAAGCGTTTATTGAAAGGGACTCAGCTAAATTGGAGCTATTTGAACGCACAATAGTAATACATTAAATAAATAATCGCTTCCATGTTTTATCTCGTAGCTAGTAAAAAAGAAGGATCATTATTACCCTGTTATATAGTAGCTCAAAAAAATCGGCGACTAGATTATGTTCACTGGGACGATGCTAATGAGCTAGTTGACTGTCTGCGATCGCTCATAGCCAAAAGATGGGCATAAAATCCAAGCCAGAACAACGAAATCATGTCAATAATTAAGGATTTACGAAAGGCTGGGTACATATACTGATAGCGTCAGTATGAAAATTAGCACCGACGTGTTCAAACGTGAACTAGGTAAGACTAAAGGCAGTACCCGAGGTCCTCCTGGTCCTCTGGGTGTTGGGTATACAGTTACAGCTGATGGACAATATAATATCTAAAATAAGAGACGATGCAATGTTGCTGAGTCTGTAGAAAATGTTACCGCTGTTAATGAAGCTTATTTTCAAAGAGATCCTAATAACATCAGGCCAGTTATCTGTGACATGCAGAGCCGCTGCAAGAAGCATAAAAATGAAGTATCTATCATTCACTCATCAGACGTTAACGAGAATGAATCGTAAGAAAAATCAGTTGTTAAAGACCTTCACAAGCCAGGTAGTCGCAATTGTCCACATAGAAAGTATGATGTTCGAGGCTTAGATGCGACTTGCCATGCCGATCTTGTTGAAATTATACCATATGCTCGTAAGAATAGAGATCACAGGTACCTGCCTACCATGTTAGATGTTTTCTCCAAGTAGGCATGGGCTGATCCCATTAAAAGAAAAACTAGTAAAGATGTTACAGCAGCCATAAAAGCTATTTTAAAAGAAAGAGAAGTACCAATAAACTTGTTAACCGATCGCGGTAAAGAAATCTACAACTCGAATGTCCGAAGTCTCATGCAAACGTATAAGATCTATTTGTACTCTACCTACAGCAGTCTCAAATTTTTCATATGCAAGCGATTAGATCGCACTTAAAAAAATTCAATGTTGAAAGAGTTGAGACCTCAAGGCAACTACAAGTGGACTTGTATTTTACAAAAATTGCTTAAATCATATAACAATCGAAAACACCGAGCCACTGGCATAAAGCCAGAAGTTGTAATTGCAGATAATAAAGTCCAAGTGTTACAAGAATTTAAGCGTGACAGCATTAAATTGAAGCCAACATTCAATGTCAGTGATAAAGTACGTGTAAGCAGTGCGAAAAAAGAATTTAACAGAGGCTACACGCCCAACTGGTTAATAGAGATTTTTATAATTACACGAGTAGCTGCAACAAATCACTCGACGGACCGTTGTAAGCATTATTAAGATCAGTTCATTTACGGAGGTTTTTAGGAGCAGGAACTGTAGAAAACCAAACGTTTAGACGCTAACCTCGTGTAGAATGTCTTTTAAAGGCAGGGCAATGACGTTTTTGTCAAGTCGCTGGATTTTGACAACACACATATTAGTTGGATCAACAATGATGAAATACAGAAATAATACGACAATAAAGTACTTGCGAACTTGGAAACACTTGCCCACAACATCGAAACATATGTAGACAGTTAAGACGTCCAACCAGTTGGAAAATCAGCGCTATGATATATTAGCCTTTTAAACTAATTGCGAAAATCTAAAAGATGCTAATGCTAGCAAGTTCGATCACTGCAACATAAGAAATGTCCAACTCTACTTGAATTTACAGTATTATCCTTACGGTAATCGTAATCTCAAAATAACAAAAAATCAATCTGCATTGTATAAACGAAATGTATGCTAATTTTTGGAATTTATATTACGGTAAAGATCGCGCACCTTTGTTGGATATGTATGGTTTACTAAACAGCGCACCTTTTAATGTCATTGATAGATCCAAGCAAAACGAGTTGCTAAAGAATGCTGCAGTAGATGTTCGTTAGGAATTGAAATCACATGACAATTTTCCTGCTAGGACATTAGCCTATTGCTTGATTCTACATGATCGCATCGTTAAGTTTAGTCTGATATGTAGTGACGGCAAGAAACTTATGGAAAGCTATAAAAGCAATTACATAGCTCTGCTAACATTATTTGTCTTACAGCCCTCATAAAAAAAGGTCAGCAGAGCAGAGTAGAGAATCAATGACGACAAGTAGAGTAGGAAATATTCGAGAAGAGATCCGCTGAGGGGTTATCAGAAGAAAAAACTAAAGAAAAAGGTAGTAAAAATTGTAAAATCTTCTAAATTATGTCGCATAAGCCGACAAGAAGCAAATTAACCACAGATGTAATATTAAAAAACTTTTTAATAACGATGATGATAGTAAGTCTTGATTGGAAAATATAACAGAAAAGCTTTCAACCATTTAATCATCGTTTTCTAAATGTAAAGGTTATAGAAAACTGAAAAAATAAAATGGAATATGTCGTGGATATGCGAGGCTTTAAAAAGCAAAGCAATAATTATGTGCTTAAGAAATTAGCTATTCTTTTTCTAAATAAGGCTGATGCACAGGTATTTCTCTTCAAAGCGCCATTTTCATTGAGGAAATTACCACAGAAGTATATGCATGGAAATTTATATCTTGAACTTTGCAATCATGGACTAGCTCGGAATTCCAAAAATCTCAAGTATAATGAGATTGGAAATCTCGTAGGAGACAATCTCAAAGATGCGTCCAAGATTTTTGTAATTGGAGAACTAAAACGAAAATGGCTAGAATGATTTGGATTTACGCTCACTTATATGATAGACTATCCACCTTTGAGCTCCTAAGACAGGTCCCTACATGTCCTTATCACAATTGGGCCTACAATTCCATGTGTGCTTTGCACAATGTTAAGCGCATGAATAAGATTTACATTTGTATGGAGTGAAAAGATGCACGCTATGATGAACTGTAAGCATTAAAATACAGTAACATCACTCCTGTTTTGGTCATTAGGTGCGCTATTCGGCGAGGTAAAAATAATCGGATGTACCTCACAAATAAGGCGCTTTGTGGGGGCCCTTATCAACCAACACCTTTGTACACCTTTTCAGATTTATTAATCATTCTAGAGTAAAAGGGATATCTATATATACAAGGGTATAGCTCAGCGGTAGAGCGTTCGACGGCAAATCGAAAGGTCCTTGGTTCAAGTCCAAGTGCCCTCTTACAGCGTTTTATGGATTTAGCCATGCGTTCAAATGATTTGTTGGTCCTGACAAGGACCGATTGTTTTTATTCTCTAGTGACTCAAGCCGAGTAGCAAAGGTAGCAGTGTCATTTTTTAATGCATCTTTTCAATGTCCGTTCCTAAGCTCAGCATGAGTTATATGACAGTTACATTCCTGTAATATTTCCGGATTGTTTCTGAAACGTAATTGAATTTAGTGCAAATTTAGAAAAATTTCAATTAATTTTTTTTCAGCAATACCTGAATTCATAAAAAATGATAACAACAAAGGTAAAATTTAAAGAAAAAATACGTCTGACCCTGGAACACAAACTGGGTTCACCAGGATGAGACGAAAGTATCTTATCCTTTTGACCAGAGTAGACGAAAGTGTGTTTAGACAATTTACACTGAATTTTATTTAAAAACATTTTTATCTTTCACGAATAATATTTTTCGATTTACGTTAACTCCTGGGATTTATTGCGATGCTATTTTTTCGTATCAAGTTTTTATTCAATATTTTTTTCAATATAAATTGTACACATAATGATTAGGTAGTTCATCGTAATATTAAAAAAATATTTTAAAGCTTTCTAATTGTATGAATGCGATTGTAAGTATGGAAACAAAAATGATGGTTCTTGTACCTTATTACATTTTAAAAACCTCATTTTTAATATAATACATTGCAGCCACTCTGGCCATGTGGATAATATATGCTCACTTTTTATCCCGGTAGACCCAGTTTGTGTCCACGGCACGGCGATTATTTTTTCGTTATATTTCAATTTTTCTCTTATTTTTATCCATTTTTATGAATAAAGGTATTGCTAAAATAGAAATAATTTATTTTTCTCCTACATTTGCACTAAATTTATTTACGTTGCAGAAACATACTGGAAACGTTTCTAAAAAGTTTTATGTAAACTGATGCTCAGCTTCGTTACGGATATTTACGGGTTTAAAGACGTTTCAAAAACGTTTTGGAGCACTTTAGGAGAAATGTTTTTAAGTTTTAAATTAAACGTTTTAGAAATAATTTGTGCTATGTTGGACCCAATATTACAAGTTTTCGTGGTACTGTTTTAAATAAATGTACAGTATAAACCGGTTAAATTTTTTTTCTCAAATAGGATTTTATCTTTACATAGATATATTTTTTACTCTTCCAATGGCACTTATTTATGTATTATTTAATTATACTTTGTACGACCGTAATTTTTAAAACGTAGCCGTGAAAATGGCAATATAAGGTTGCCGTAATATCGGAAAATTTTGTAAAATGATTTTTTAAACATTACATAGTCCTGCTCTTTGACTAACATTCTTTATTTATTATGAGTTCGCATGGAAATTTGAATTGTAGACTTATGATTTGCGAGATATGCGTCAACCGAGTTGATGTAAGGGTGCGAAGTTGTTGATAGATATTATTTTCTTCTTTCTTTTTATAAGCATAGCTTCTCCCGGCAGTATTACGACTGCTTAGTTTTTTTGCATAGCTTGTTCTAAGCTATCCATGAAAATGTCTGCTAAAAGAGGACTTAACGGATCGCTCATGGTCAGGCCATTTTTGACTGTGTATTTTTTGCTAAAATAATTCTGTTTAAAGCCTACTGTAGGAGTCTACATTATCTCTGTAACTATTAAAATAATGACATTGCTGGTAAGTAACCTGTTCTAAATTGTATCTATAACCTCGCCAACTGGTATACTAAGATTGATTTATGTAGATATAATACATAAAAGTTACTTGCGAACATAGTAAAAAATTATATAGTTACAGAAATAGTATACACTCTTACAGTATGCTTAAATTAAAATTATTTTAAATTTAATGACAAAATATACACAACCAAAGATAGCCTGATCATGGCCTATCCGCTAAGTTCTCTTCCTGCAGAGATTTTTATGCATTGCTCAGAAAAAGCTATACATAAACATCTAGTAACTAAAAACCTATAGTTTTCGCCCCACTCTGCGGACGATGTTCCAGCTTATTTCACTGGAACTAAAAGGCAATAAGATATATTTCTAAAATTTATCAACGGAATTCATAAGAGTATCAACTTAACGCTAGATTCAAAATACAATGGTGGTTTCTATTTTTGGGCTGAACGATAAAAGGTATCAATATTACGTTGAAATTTGGTATATATCAGAGACCCTCTTGCACAGATTCCATCCATTATTGTTCCCTTGATATATTAACCCATAAATCAGCTTCTTTTCAAAGTGACGATTGTAGTTATTTAAGTATTCATCTTTTACATACTAAATACGACAGAGAATTGAATACTCGTAAGCAATTAGCTGTTAACAATAATTAGAAACCTAGTATCCTAGACGAATTCATTGAAAAAATTTGTTACCATAAATTTATTGAAAAGTTTTTCCCTTGCGTGACAAAGATATCAATAAATATTATGTAATGACATACATGGGCCAACTTTCTGAAATTTTTTCAAGCGTTTATAAAAAATTAATATCAGCGTTGTGTTCAAAACCAACAAAACTCTAAAAAAAAAAATTATAAATAAAAACCGAGCTAAAATAAGAATAATTGTCTTGCGTTTATAGTTTGGAATGTGGCACGAAAATGTGCCCTGAAGATTGCATAGGCAAAACAGGCTGACCCATTAATTCTTGTATGAATAAACATCTTTTATTTTTTATTTTTTTTTATTAAGCTATTTCTGAGTCATATAGACCCATATTAGCATACTTTTTAAGAAAAAATGTACAGATACATAGACAGAAAAGATATTATAAATACAAAAATAGAACTATAATTTTAAGGCTTATTATATACGCAGATTACAATTAGTCAAAAATTCGTACATACATTTTATAGCCGGGATACATGGTTTCGAGACAATTTTATCAGTGCTATAAGGAGAAAGAATTTTAAATCTCTCAAGTTTTCTAAAAATTTCATGCAATTTTCACAGTAAAGTGGACAATGCCACAAGACATGATTAATATCTTCATTAGGATGGTTGCACTTACAATTAGGACTATATACAACCTTAATTCGGAACAAAGAATCTGCTAGACTATAGTTATTTGATCGAATTCTGTTGACAGTGATTATTATATTTCTAGGTAGATTCTTTTTAGTAAACCACAAACTTGTTCACCTCTTATAAAATTTTTTTACTTAGTGAATGCCTTTAGTCATGCCTGTCTCCAGTATGTATAAATCTGGACTATCAAACATTTTCGATCTGAAATTTTCTTCGAGATCGGTAAATGGAACTTCAGCATGATCGTATTCATTTGCAAAGGTAGCTTGTTTAGCTAACTAATCAGCCACTTCATTTCCACTAATTCCCATGTGTGCTGGGATCCAGTGAAACTTGATAATAGAATCTGGGTTAGTTGCAAGAATTTTGTAGTAAATATCCTTAATCTTTAGTAGGTACGGATTCGTTTTAGCTTGAATAAGGTTTGTATCTCAACTTTGTATAGCACTTAGGAAGTCAGTAAAAATGAGCACGCTGTTTAGGTTTTTATTTTTTATGATCTCCAAGGCTCTCTAAATTGCCGCACATTCAGCAGTAAACACTGACATATTTTTGGAGCAGCTAATTGATTCGTTAATATTAGGTTCATAACAATAGATTGCATATCCTGTGCAATCGTTCTTAAGAGTTTTGCTACCATCTGTAAAAAATTTATGAGATAAAGCCTCGCTTTATGCATCATCAAATAGGCTATCTGGAAAGTCAGCTTTGGACAAAAAATTTCCGAATTCATAAAAAGTAGGAACTTTAATAATACTTGTGTTGTAGTCGAAATTATACGCACCGTAATGTACATTTTAAATAAGATAGTCCTTAAACAAGACAAATATTTATATCGGTCTTACAGTCACATTAATAAATAAACATTATTTTTATTTTTAATTTGACGTATGTGTGTGTGTAATTTTTAAAATTACACCCACACATGTATACGCGCTGCTCCATACCAAGCAAGTTCAACGCTTGTTG
>JAPYYV010005188.1:0-15702 GCA_030522625.1 Copidosoma aretas | reverse complement strand
CTTGCAGCGTAGTAGACGAGCTAGTTACAGACCGAACCTCGCAAGACGTTACCATACCTAAAACTCATGCGGACAGAATCATATGTCGCTGGGTGTACATACTGATCAAGGGAAGAATTTTGATTCGCGCTTAGTGAAAGAATTAGTAGAATTTTTGGGAATTAGGAAAACACGAACTACACATTTACACCCACAATCAATCGGTCAAGTGAAACGCCAACATCATACTATTCTTATTTATTTGTCTAAGTTTGTAAGCGAAAATCAGAAAAATTGGGACTCTTGGATCTCACTATTTTTGTCAGCTTACAGATCTTCTAAACATGCGACGACCGGATTTTCTCCAGCTGAGATGTACACCGGCGATAACTTACGGCTCCCACTAGATCTGATGAGAGGATCTCCTCCGGATGATCACGCTGAAGTTTCATCGTCTGAGAATTATGTACAGAAGCTAAGAAAGAAAATAGCAACAATTCATGATATGACAAAAGCAACCATGGCTATAACATCTAGCAAGAGCAAGACCCATTACAACAAACGAGACAAGTTGATTATTCAGAAGGACAAAAAGTTTGGTTCCACAATCCACAAAGAACCAAAGGAAAGAGCCCGAAACTGCAGACTAACTGGGATGGTCCGTTTGAAATCGTCAAGAAGATCAACGATGTTGTCTACGCCATTAGAAAATTACTAAAACACAAGACAAAGATTACACATGCGAACAGAATTGCTACTTTCCACGAAAGAAAGTCATCCTAACTACTCCGCTTCGGTTTTATTTTGCGTGGTAAATTTTTCCGAAAACGTTGGACAAATGCCGGAGTGGGACGTGAAATGGGATCCACGAAGAGTCATTCCTCATTTCGTGTCCAAGGATGAAACTGTGTACCTTCCACATTACTTGAGATACGTACTTGGATGAATAAGATACAATTGGATTGAAGATGTTCGGTAACTTGACAGTGGAGTCAAGGTAGAAATTTCAAATCATGCAGCTGTAATAGAAAATCTGATTGTAGTTGGATTAACAGTTTAATGCAATGTACTTCATGACTTGGCAGGGATCAAGTAGAGTCATTTTTTATCCTGGAGCTGTATTGTTGTCCTGGAGCTACATCAAAAGAAGATGGCGATATTTTGGAGTGTTGTGATGCGTATGGTTTTGTGATTGTCGAGACGACAATCAGAAATAGGAGGGGGTAATGTTGGGTACACGGTTTAAAAGCAAAAGAATGTATAAATTGCCGCGCTTCAAAAGTGTTGCTATGCGTTGCTAGGTGTTGTTTTGTTGTTAAAAAATATTAGTGAGTCGAGCTTGTAAACTTGAGCTGTTGACTTCTGTTCGCTTCTCTCAATAAAGTTTGGTTTGGTTTCTATAGAGTAACGTGTTTTAATTGTTACATGCAATCGCAACAATATTATTAAACTCGCTGTCCCCAGGGTTACTTAGTTAAAAAGCTTAGGATGTAGGTAATATTGTTGATAAATCAAAAATTTATTTATTCATTGTATTATTAAATTTGCTGTCCCCCGGGTGACTGGGTTCAAAAGCTTTAGATTCAGGTTATTTTGTTATTTTTATAATATTTTATTCAATTATTATATCGTTGACTCACTGTATCCCGGGATACTTGTTTAATAAGCTTGGAATTTAGGTTAACTTGTTATTATTATATTAATTTTTTTTTAAATTTTAATGACAATTGGCTCTTCCCTGGGTTACTTAGTTAAAGAGCTTGGGATTGAGGTTATATTGTTATTTAATGAATAATTGATTTCAATAATATATTATTAAACTCGCTGTTCTCCAGGCTACTGTCATAACAGCTTGGGGTTAAAGTAATGTTGTTATTTAATCGATGATATATATAATCATTATATTATCAAACTCGCTGTCCCCTTGGTTGTTGGGTAGTAAAATTCGGGATTCAGATTATCTTGTTATTTTTAATAAAAATTATTTAGTTATTTTTATATTTACTCGCTGGCTCCCGGTAACTGGGTTTGAATTCTTGGGATGGAGGTTTGGTTTTTATTTGTATAATAATCCGTTCAATCATTATATTATTAATTTCGCTGTCTCCGGGTTACTGAGTTAAAAAGCTCAGAATTTAAGTTATGTTGTCGCTAGATCAATAATTTATTTAATCATTGCATTATTAAACTCGCTGACTCCCGAGTTATTGGAATAAAAATCTTGAGATTCAGGTCATTTTGTTATTTTTATTATAACTTATTCAAGTATTATACCATTGACTCACTCTCCTCCTGAGTACTAATTGTAAGTTAAAAAGCTTTGGATCTAGGTTGTCTCGTTATTTTTACGATAATTTATTCAAATATTCAAATAATGATTGGTTCTTTCCTGGGTTACTACGTTTAAGAGCCTGAGATTAAGGATAAATTTTTAAATTAATAATTTCATGAATTATTATATTTAATTATCATGTTATTATACTCGCTGTCCCCTGAGTTACGAGGTTAAAAAGCTTGGGAATAAGTGTATGATGCTATTTCATCAATAATTTATTTAATTTTTTCAGGAATCATTGGCTCTCTCTTTGTTTACTGGGTTTAAAAGCTTGGGATTTAATTTATGTTGTTATCAAACCAATAATTTATATGATAATTATATTATTCAATACGCTCTTCTCCATGTTACCAGGTTTGAAAGTTTGGAGTTTACGTTGAGTTGGTATTTATTCGAAAATTTTTTAACAATTATATCATTAAACTCATTGTCTCCCGGGTTATTACCTTAAAAAGCTTATGATTGAGGTGATGTTTTTATTTATTTAATGATTTATATAATCTTTATATTGTTAAACTCGCCGTCCCCCGGGTTACTTAGTTAAAAAGCTAAGATTGTAAGTTATGTTATTGTTTAATCAACAATGTACTAATCTATTGTATTAATAAACTCGCTGTCCCTCGGGTTACTGTGTTAAAAAGCTAGTGATTTAGGTTATGTCGTTATTTATTTATTAATTTATTTTATCATTATATTATCAAACTCACTTTTTTCCAGGTAACTAGCTTACAATGCTTAGAATTTATGTTATGTTGTTATTCATCTTATAAATTATTAAATAATTATATCACTAAACTCGCTGTCTCTGAGATACTGGGTTAAAAACCTTAAAATTTAGGTGATGTTGTTTATGAATCAATAATTTATTTAATCATTGCATTATTAAATTCGTTCTCCACTGGGTGAATGGGTAAAAAAGCTTGAGATTCAGGTTATCTTGTTATTTTTGAAATATTTCATTTAATTATTTTATCGTTGACTTACTGTAGCCCGGGTGACTCGGGATAAAAGCTTGGGATTTAGGTAATGATATTATTTAATCGATAATTTATGTAATTAATATATTATTCAACTTTCTGTCTCCCAGGTTACTAGCTTAAAAAGCTTAGGATTCAGGTTAGTTGGTTGTTTATTCGATAATTTATTCAATTCTTAAATTATTAAGCTCGCTGTCCTCCTTGTTACTGGGTCAAAAATCCTGGGATTTAGAATACGTTTTTATTTTATCAATAGTTTATGTAATTATTATATTAATAAACTTGCCGTCGCTCGAGTTACTGGGTTAAAAAGCTTGGAAATAAGGGTATGTCTCAATTTGATCAATAATTCATTTAAATTTTCTCAATAATTATTGGCTCTCTCCCTAATTACTAGGTTAAAAAGCTTGGCATGTAGGTTATGTTGTTATCGATTCAATAATTTAGACAATCATTATATTATCTCTCTTGCTCTTTCCGATGTTAGCAGGTTGAATTGCTTCAAGTGTAGGTAAAGTTGATATTCATTCCAAAATTTAATAATTTATTATATTATTAAACTAATCGTCTCCCGGGTTGTTAGCTTAAAAAGCTAAGTATCAAGGTGATGTTGTTATTTATCAATAATTTATGAAATCCATACATTATTAAACTTGCTTTCCCCCGGGGTACTGTGTTAAAAAGCTTGTATTTTTAGTTCATATCGTTATTTTATCAATAATTTATTCAATAATTATATTAAACTCGCTATTTCCTGGGTACCTAGCTAAAAATGCTTAGAATTTATGTTATGTAGTTATTTATCTAATAAATTATTTAATAATCATATTACTAAACTGGCTGTTCGTCAGTTTACTTGATAATAAAGCTTGGAATTTAGATTATGTTTTTGTTGAACCTATGATTTATTTATTGATTGTATTATCAAACTCGCTGTCCCCCTTGTGACTAAGTTAAAAAACTTGGATGTAGGTTATGTTGTCGTTTAATAATTATTCTATTGATCTATCGTATTGATAAACTAGCCGTCTCTCGGGTTACTGTGTTAAAAAGCTTGTGATTTAGGTTATATCGTTATTTAATCAACAATTTATTTAATCATTATATTATTAAATTTGCTGTTTTCCGGGTAACTAGCTTAAAATGCTTAGAATTTATGTTATGTTGTTATTCATCTATTAAATAAATTAATAATTATATTACTTAACTCGCTGTCACCTAGGTTACTGTGTAAACCAGCTTGGAATTTAAGTTATGTTGTTGTTGAATCAATAATGTATTTAATGATTGTATTATTAAACTTGTGTTAAAAAGCTTGTAAATTGAGATCATATCGTTATTTTATCAATAACTTATTCAATCAATATATTATTAAACTCGCTATTTCCTGGGTACCTAGCGAAAAATGCTTGGAATTTGTTATGTAGTTATTTATCTAATAAATTATTTAATAATTATATCACTAAACTGGCTGTCCGTCAGTTTACTTGGTAATAAAGCTTGGAATTTAGATTATGTTTTTTTTTATCCAATGATTTATTTAATAACTGTATTATTAAACTCTCTGTCCCCCTGGTGACTGAGTTAAAAAGCTTGGATGTGGTTATGTTGTTGTTTAATAATTACTCTATTGATCTACTGTATTAATAAACTCGCCGTCCCTCGGGTGACTCAGTTAAAAAGTTTGAGATTTAGGTTATGGTGTTATTAAAGCAATAATTTATTCAATCCTTATATTATTAAACTTCCTGTCTCCCGGGTTACTATCTTAAAAAGCTGAGGATTTAGGTTATTTGGTATCTATTTAATAATTTATTTAATAATATCATTACTAAACTTGCAGTCCTCCGGATTACTGGGTTATAAAGCTTAGAATGTAGGTAATGTTGTTAATGAATCAATAATTTATTTAACCTTTGTATTATTGAATCGCTGTCCACTGGGTAAATGGGTTAAAAAGCTTGATTCAGGTTATCTTGTTATTTTTATGATACTCCATTCATTTATTATATCGTTGACTTACTGTACCCCGGGTTAATACGTTAAAAGCTTGGAATTTAGGTTATGTTTTTATTTCATCGATAGTTTTTAAATTATTATATTATCAAATTTGCTGTGCCCGGTTTACTGGGTAAAAGCTTGGAATTCAGGTTATGTTGTTATCCAATCAATAATTTATATATGTTTAGCATGTTACTAAACATTTTGATTCCCGAGTTACAAGCATAAAATGCTTAGGATTTTTGTTATGTTGTTATTCATTTAATACAGTATTTATTTATTATATTTTTCATTTCACTGTTCCTCGGGGCCTGAGTTAAAAAGCTTAAAATTTAGGTTATGTTGTTGTAAAATCAATATATTTCTTAATCATTAAATTAATAAACTTGCTGTCCACCGGGTTACTGTCTTATAAAACTTCATATCTAGGTTATCGTGTTATTTATCAAATAATTTATTTAATCTTTATATTAATAAACTCGCTGTCTTCCGGGTTATCAAGTACAAAAGTGGGGGATTCAGGTGATCTTGGTATTTTTATGAGAATTTTTTAATTAATATATGATTGACTCGTTGGCCCACTGGTTACTTGGTTTAAAAGCTTAGAATTTAGGTTTGGTTGTTATTTATTCAATAGTTTCTTCAATTCATATAATATTAAACGTACTTTTCCTCGTATTACTTGGTTGAAAAGCTTTGAGTTAAGGTTATGTTGTTGTTGAATTGAAATTTTTTTATCATTGTATTGATAAACTGACTGTCCACCGAGTTACTGTATTCAAAAACGTAAGATTTAGGTTGTGGTGTTATTTAATCAATAATTTATTTAATCTCTATATTATTGAACTCCCTTTCTCCCGGGTTACTAGCTTAAATAAGCTTAGGTATTAGGTTTTGTTGTTATTTAATCATTAATTTTTTTAATGAATAAATTATTGAAATTGCTGTCCCCTAGATTACTGAGTTATAAAGCTTAGAATATAGGTTATGTTGTTGTTAAATCAATAATTTGTTTGAACCTTGTATCAATATACTTACTGTCCCCCGAGCTACTATGTTAAAAAACTTGGAGGTCAAGTTTTGGTGTTTTTTAATCAATAATCTATTTAATCGTTGTATTATTCAACTTGCTGTACTCTGGGTTGCTCAGTTAAAAAGCTTAGAATATAGGTTTTTTTTTGTTAATATAATAATTCATTTAATCATTGTATTAATTATCTTGTTGCCTTCCGAGTTACTGTGTTAAGTAGCTTAGGATTTAGGTACTATTGTTATTAAGTCAATAATGTATTTTATCATTATGTTACTTAACTTGCTTCTTTTTGGGTTGCTAAGTAAAAAAGCTTAAAATATAAGTTGTATTGTTGTTGAATCAATAATTTATTTAATTATTGTATTGATAAACTTGCTGTTCCCTGGGTTACTAAGTTGATAAGGTGTTATTCAATCGATAATCTTTCAGTCATTATATTATTTAACTCGCTGTCTATACAGTGTTAAATATCTTGGGATTTAGGTTATGTTATAATGTTATCAATCATTTAATTAATAATACTATTATGATACTCACTGTCCTCCGTGTTACTGTGTTGAAACGATTGGGATATAGGTATTGTTGTTGTTCAATCAAGTATTTATTCTATCATCGCATCAACAAACTTTCTTGCCCCTCGATTACTTGGTTTAAAAGCTTGGTATTTAGGGTATGTCGTTATTCAATCAATAATTTATCTGCGTATCATGTTATTAAACTTTTGTTTTCCAAGGTACAAACATAAAACGCTTGTAATGTTTGTTATGTTGCTATTCATTCAATAATTTATTCAATCAACATATTATTGAACTAGCTGTTCCCCGAGTTATTGGGTTGAAAAGCTGAGGATTCAGGTTATCTTGTTATTATTATGATAATTTATTCAATTATTAAATGATTGACTTAGTTACCCTTTGGTTACTAGGTTTAAAGGCTTGGGATTTAGATTTGGTTGTTATTTAATTAATAATGTCTTTAATTATTATTATAATATACTCGCTTTTCCCCGTGTTACTGGGTTAAAATGATTGGATTTTAGGTCATGTTGTTGTTGAATCAATACACCCGGGTGACAGTGTTATTAAGCTTGGGATAAACGTTGTCTTATTATTCAATCGATAACTTATTTTAGTATTACATCAATGACTAGTAGCCCCCCAGGTTACGGGTTAAAAAGCTTAAGATTTAGGTTATGTCGTTATTTTTATAATAATTTTTTCATAGTTTAATTTTAATTGGCTTTTTCCCGGGTAACTACGTTAAACAGCTTCAGATTTAGGTTATGTTGTTATTTATTTAATAATTTATTCAATCTTTATATTATTTAACTTGCCGTACCCTGGGTTCCTAAGTTAAAAAGCTTAAAATGTAGTTAATGATGTAGTTAAATCAATACTTTCTTTATTCATTATATTATTAAACTCCCTGTCTTCTAAGTTATTAGCTTAAAAGCTAATCATATAAGTTATGTTGTAATTTGTTTGATAATTTAATTAGTCATTGTATTATTCGACTCGATGTCCCCCGGGTTATTAAGTAAAAAAGCTTGGGATTCAGGTTATCTTAGTATCATAAAAAAATTTTTTTTTATTATTATATGATGGACTTGCCGTCCCCCGGGATAATGTGTGAAAATGCTTGGGATGTAAGTAATGTTGTTATTCAACCAATAATTTAAGTTAACTTTATTGAAAGCGTAAGATTTAGATTATGATGTTATTTAATCAATAATTTATTTAATCTCTATATCATTAAACTCCCTTCCTCCCGGGTTACTAGCTTAAACAAGCTTAGGATTTAGGTTTTGTTCTTATTTGATCATTGATTTATTTAATCATTAAATTATTAATATAGCTGTCTCCTGGGTTACCATGTTAAAATGCTTAAAATATAGGATATGTTGTTGTTAGAACAATAGTTTATTTAATCATCGTATCGATAAACTTGCTGTCCCCCAGGCTATTGTGTTAAAAAGCTTGTGAGTCAGGACATGCTGTTATTTAATCAATAATCTATCTATTCGTTATATTATTAAACTCACTGTTCTCTCGGTTGCTAAGTTAAAATGCTTAGAGTATAGGTTATGTTGTTGTTGAATCAATAATTTATCTAATTATTGTATTAATAAACTCGCTGTTCCCCGAGTTACTGAGTTTATAAGCTTGTGATTTAGGTTATTTTGTTATTTAATCCATAATTTTCCAATCATTATAATATTTAACTCGCTGTCTTCAAGTTACCGGGTTATGAAGCTTGGGATTCAAGTGATTTTTTATTTTTTTGTAATAATTTTTTAAAGTATTATATCGTTGACTTGCTGTTCCGCAGGTTACTGGGATGAAAAACTCGAGATTTAGGTTATCTTGTTATTTTCATGACGATTCATTTAAATATTTTAAACATAACTTGCTCTTTTCCGGAATACTTAGATGAAAGACTTAGGATTTAAGTTATATTGTTATTCTTATAATAATATATTTAATTATTATATGATTGACTCGCTGGCCCCCTGATTACAGGGTTTAATAGATTGGGATTTAGGTTATATTGTTATTTTTATAATAATATATTTAATTGGTATATGATTGACTCGCTGGCCCTCCGGTTACTGGGTTTAAAAGCTTGGGATTTAGGTTTGGTTGGTATTTTATAAATAATGCCTTTAATTATTGCAATATTAAACTCGCCTTTTCCTGTGTAACTTGGATAAAAAACTGGGATTTTAGGTTATGTGGTTTTTGAATTGATACTTTTTTTATTAATTGTATTTTTACACTTGCTGTCACCCGGTTGAATGTGTTAATAAGCTTGTGCTTAACGTTCCGTTGTTATTCAATCGATAACTAATTCAAGTATTATATCATTGACTCGTCGTCCTTTAGGTTACTGAGTTAAAAACCTTGGGATTCAGGAGATCTTGTTATTTTTATGATAATTTCTTTACATATTTTAATTATAATTGGCTTTTCCCGGGTTACTACGTTAAAAAGCTTAAGATTTAGGTTATGTTGTTATTTATTTATTAATTTATCTGATTATTATAATATTAATTTCGCCGTCCCCTGAGTTACTAAGTTAAAAAGCTTAGGATGAAGGTTATGATGTAGTTGAATCAATACTTCATTTAATCATTATATTACCAAGGTTTTTGTCTCCGAATTACTATATCAAGTAGCTTAGAATTTAGGTTATGTTGTGGTTAAATCAATACTTTATTTAAGTATTGCATCAATAAACTCGTGTCCACCGGGTTACTGTGTTGAAGAGCTTGAGATTTAGGTTATGGTGTTATTTATTAAATACTTTATTCAATCTTTACAATATGAACCTCCCTATCTCCCGGTGTAATAGCTTGAGATGCTTATGATATAAGTTATGTTGTTATTTATTCAATAATTTATTTAATCATTATATTATTTAATTTGCTGGCCCTCGGGTTATCAAGTTAAAAATCTGGGGATTTAGGTTATTTTGTTATTTGTACAATAATTTAATTAATTTTCATTTGATTAAATCGCTGGCTCCCTGGTTACTGGGTTTGAAAGCTTAATATTCAGGTTCGGTTGTTATTTATTTAATAATTTCTTCAATTATTACAATATTGAACTCGCTTTTCACTGTGTTATTTGGTCGAAAAGCTTTGAGTTAAGGTTATGTTGTTGTTAAATTAATATTTTATTTATTCATTGTATTATTAAACTGGCTGCTATCTGGATGACTGGGTTCATAAGCTTGGGATTAGGTCTATATTGTAGATTAAGCGATAATCTATTCAAGTATTATATCATTGACTTAGTGTCCCTCGGGTTACTGGGTTAAAAAGCTTCGGATTTATGGTATCTCATTATTTTTACAATGATTTCTTTGAATATTTTAATAATAATTAGCTCTTCCTCGGTTTATTACGTTAATGAGCTTGTGATTTCGGTTATGCCTATTTGATCAATAACTAATTCAGTTATAATATCATTAAACTCGCTGTTTCCTGGGTTACTGCGTTAAAAAGCTTAGTATGTAGGTAATAATGTTATTTAACCGATAATTTATGTAATCATAATACTATTAAACTTGCCGTCCCCGGGTTACTGTGTGAATAAGCTTGGTATTTAAGTTATGTTGTTATTTAATGAATAATTTATTCAATCATTATATTATTAAACTTGCCGTTCCTTGGTTTACTAAGTTAAATAGCTTAGAATTTAGGTTATGTTTTTTTTAATCAATATTATTTTGTTCATTGTATTAATATACTCGCTGTCCACCGTGTTACTGTGTTAAACGTCTTGAGATTTAGCTTATGGTGTTATTCAATCAGTAATTCATTGAATCTTTATATCATTAGACTTCTTCCTTTCCGGGTAACTAGCTTAAAAAGCTTAGGATTTAGGCTTGGCTGTTATTTATTAAATAATTTATTTAATCATCATATTTATAAACTTGCTGTCCCCTGGGTTATCAAGTTAAAAAGCTGGGGACTCAGGTTATCTTATTATTTTTATAATAATTTATTCAATTATTATATGATCGACAAAAATAACCCAGTGTTCTTTAACCTACCGTAATTAAAACTACTGATTCAATTAATACTGTATACTGTTAAAAGCGATAATGTATAATAATAAGCATGTCATGTGTACGATTGTTCGCGACTACGTGATATGTTTTGTTTGCGACTATACTGCGAAAATATACAATTATGTTCTAATGTATAATAAATATCTATAAGTGTCCAATGTTAATGTTTACCGAGTGTATACATCATTGTAAAAATACAGTTGAATAAAGTAAGTGCTAATACCCCAGATGGTGGTCAACACACTATAATATAAATAAAATGAAATAACTATATTTATAAGATATATCTATACAGGAATCCAAATTATAAATACATTACTATTAAAATAGCCAAAAACTGTTTTTTTACCACAAAATATTATAAAAAACAACTCGATAAGGTACAAAACTAAAAATTTTTTCGAGCCACGATGATAATTTGAATTTGTGTACCCCTACATGATTGTGCCTTATCAAGGCAGTGAGGGTCCCTTTGGTTCTCCGATTTTCGATCAGCTTCTTAATTACAGTATAAAATGTGTCAGACATGCACTTGACTGTAATATCATGTCATGCATATACGAGTTGCGTATATGAGTTGAAAAATTTTTTTTTTTTCTGCGTAAGGTACAAAATACGACGGTTAGGTGCATACTCAAGCAGTCATAGCTGAATGCCACATGTTATACCTATTTATACAATTGGCAGACATTTTACTCTCGTGCGCCAATTCATTATTTTTAAGATTATATATTTCGTAATATTTCCGTGATTAGTCCCAATTTCAATTATGTCATTAGAGAGCTTGAGAGTTCTTCTTTTAGTACGAACTTTTTCTACTCTGATCTTAAGTCAACTTTACATAATATGACATCATGTCAATGAACGGAAAAATAATCTCCATAAGAGTTCACATTAAAAGTGCATTGTTTATCTGACTCGTTTTCGAAAATTTGCCTAATGAAAGAAGTTGATTCTTTGAATGGAGATGCCTTATATCGTTAATGCAACCTTTTCAAATTTCACTGGAAAAAAAATTAATGGTTTACGTGAAGAATCATCAAACTTGAATTTTTTTCCCAACTAATATAAGGATATTAAAACAAATATTTCATGCCCTGGATCATTGAAATCAGTCGGGGAGTTTATAGGATATGACGGATTTTTCCCGAAAAATGTAGTATTTCTTAATAAAAAAAAAATGGCAGAGCGTAGGTAGATGATTCAAAATTACGAATAAAACTATTTTAATACTCTGAGATATAATTATCAAGAAAATCAAATTCAAATTTTTTTACTTCTACATAGCAAAAAATCGCTTATTAGACATAAAACACCGTCATAAAAATTCATAAGGTAAGAAATTTGAATTTTTTTCCCGAGCCCCCATAAAGATATAAAACCAAACATTTTAAGATGTGGATCATTGAAATCAGTTGGAGGATTTCTGAGTTTTGACTGACTACATGCATACACACACACACCCACACTTACACAGATTAAGACATTTTTTTTTAATTATATATTTTTATTCCAAGCACTATATAAAATATTTCTGACAGATTTTTAAGAAAACTTTTTCTTTCACCGATACAAATTAGCTTCCTCTATGAGAAAGTAAAAAATTCATTTTTTGAACAAAACACTAAAAAGTTTATAACCCAACACTGTTCATTTTTTTTTGTGGTGGTATTTGTTTAAATAATAACAATTTTTACAAATTATTAATTAGTAAAGTCTTCAATGGTGCGAATTATTATGATAAGAACTTAGAACTGTTACAGAACCAAGGGTAAGGAAATTTAATTTTAGGAACTGCGAACACATGAAACATGTGAGTCCGCTATAACGATGAAAAATATCAACAAGTAAAGTACGCGATCATGCATGGATTGAAAATTTTATAATTCATTATGGAAAAACAACTTTGCGTGCCATCATACATTTTTTATCGTTTGGGCCAACCTCGGAGATGAATGCAGACACAGAACAGAGTGATTCGACGTGTACGTTGGCTCTGTACAGCAGAAAGAGTTCACGAGCCTACGAGGTGACGAGAGGAGGTACGCTAATGAGAAGCGGTAGAAGTGAAAGTGAGAGCAGAGAGGTATTGTTTAACAAGCTTCGGTGCAGAGTAGAAGCAGCGGAGCCAGTTCAGTGGCTCTCACATGCTTGAAAAATTTCATGATGCGCAGAAAGCGATGTAATAGTGCTTGCTGAATTTTGCATGCAGCGTAATGTATACAAGTTTGTCCGTACTTGTAAGTCGTTACCATCGGCATAACTTGTTAAACTTAAAAATGTTGGCAGAGTGAAAAGTAGTAAATATTACAGAATAGAAAACAGGTCAAAAGAACTACTTTACAAAAGTTACTTTTAATTGCATGAATTAATTCACTAATAATTAAATCAAAAGTAGTACAGACATACATGCTGTAAATGTCTTAGATCCAATTGGAAATAATCAGACGGTTGTTCAAAAAAACCGTTGCAAAATATAACTAATGAGTCAAAAAGCAAAGTTCAGATTTGATTTCAGGCTATTTACATTGGCCTGATAGTAATGTACTTGAATCAAGTAGTAAAAGAATAAGTCAAAAAAAAGTTTCATGTATAATTTCTGGCCTTTGATGGCAAGAAATGGCAAAAAAAAAGAAACAGATTATACGGTTAAATAGGAGACTGCTGCTATTATAAGAAAGATCAAAATCGACAATTAGGACAAAGAAAAGTAGAGCAAGAGGAAAGAAAGAAAAAAAGAGGGGAACAAAAATATTTGAGAGAGAAATCAAGAATTGAAAAAGAAAAAAATTAATTAGTAAAGCAAAAACAGCTAGTCGAAAGATAAAAAAAACATAAGATTACCGAAAATTTTGTCTTAAAATCCAAAGAGAAAATTTGCTTGACTGAAAAAATTAGTATTTTACAAGAGCAGTTACAACGTGTTTCTGATTTATAATTATTATTAGACTACTATTATTATTTTTATTATTATTATCATCATCATTATTATTAACATTATTGTTATGATTATTATTATGTGGTGTCTAAAGTAATTAATACGAAAAAAATGTTATGGATGTTTAGAAAGTTTAAAATATTTATAAAAGATTGTCTCCGTAGTATTTATCGAAACTATGTTACTAATATGTATAAGTTTTGCTTAAATGCTTTCGTAAGTATAAATAATTTACCATTTCAATTATACTTAAATATGGATGACTTTATATGAAATGTTAATGATAGCTGAAGAATTTATGAATACAATTTTCTTATGGCTCTTTAAAATTACATTTTTCATTGAGTTTTTGCATGTTATAGGAATAAATTAGTTGACAGTATCATGGACAGTAATAGAAACAGTGCCAGTAATTGGTGGCCAGTAATACATGCATAGCAGCAGTAATACGGTCACTCGACTAACTGTATTTGAGATTAAATTATAACTAAACTTTTGAATTTTTATAGGTCTAATTTTTTTTTTATTTTATCTTATGGCAATTACTTTCATTTGAAAAAACAAATGGTGTTCATGAATATATATACCCGTTTGTATGAAGCTTTCAAATGTGCCTTCACAAAAAAGTGGCAGTAATACCCACATTCACCCCTAACAGTATTCTCCGCCAAAGGGAATACAAAACATGACTTTTTGTATATTTTGATTTCATTAGTTTGAAAGTCTGACTATGTAGTTGATGGAAGAAATTTTACTGCAGCTTTATAAATATACCAGGGATCATTAAACATTTTGAATCTTGGCACATGAAACTTACCTGACCTTTTATTTTTGTTGAAAGGTATTTTTAACAAGGTATCACAACTATTAGCAAAATATAATATCATTTAGAGATAAAGAATCAGAGATTAAGAATCGATGGAAGGATCACTATGTCATATTTTACATTAAAAAATGATTAATGATTACTTATATTACCTTAAGATATTAATAAATACCACTTGTACAGTAAGTGTAGTTGAAGCTTTGATAGCAAGAGCAGGAAATAATTTCACTTAAATTGCAAGTTCATGGAGTTAAATAAGTTTTGTTAAAAATACTTGTTTTTCAACATATTTGAATGTACTGCCGTGCGAGTGTCCCTTTTAAGCACACGGAGCTGTAAATACAATTGACACATGTAGCCAACGCAACTTGGTTAAGCAGTATTGTCAACACTTTTTACAAGCACGCCTATCTCTTCTACAGACAATATTTGCTCGAAGTTAATTTAACGATAACACTACATTGGGGCTAAAGAAATCTTGAATTGAGCGTATTGAAATACATACATCCCTTTTTTTCTATATTTTAAAAACTGTTGTGCCAATATTTCTTAGTGAAGCTGTAGTGTAGCATCAAATGTGCTAAATTAAATCGAAATACTATTGGCTTATCGATATGCATAATTTTTTATCGATGTTTGAATATTCGAGTATTGGAATGAGAAGTAAATAGTAGCGCGGTCGCCGAGGATTCGTCTGCTTCTCAAACTTATCTCGTAACGTTCCCGCGCTACTGGCCCGCATAAAAAATGCCAAGCTGGGGACAAGTTGAACCAAGGTTACGACTGTCCCAAGTTGTGCCAAGCCTGGCCAATGAGATCCTGCCAAGCTTTACATTTTTTTATATTGCTGTGGCAAATCTTTGGCCAAACCTGGCCCAAGCTTGGCCGTTAAAATTTCCAAGCAACCCAATTCTTACTAATATCCGGCAAATCCATGGCAAATCTTGCTCAAGCTTGCCATAAAAATCGGCAACTATATCATTTTTTACGATTCCTCGGCAAATTCTGGGCACAAGCTTGCTTACGCTTGGCCATAAA
>JAPYYV010005187.1:0-25249 GCA_030522625.1 Copidosoma aretas | reverse complement strand
AAAAAAGTAAGATCTTTTTTACACAGTGTAAAAAAGTGATACTTAAGTCACGGAAAAGAGTGACTTAAGTGCGGGCTTTAGGCACGCAGTGCTATAAACGGATTTAATGCAACTAGTTTAGAATTTTTTGCGACGCCGGTCTCCGATATGCGTTTTATTTCTTGACTGAATTGCTCGTGTTGAATTAGAGAAAGGATCTTTCGCTCGGTGTCTAATCTTTCTTGCGTGCTGACTTCCCTTCCGATATAAAGACTGGGGCACAAACGTAACGGGCGTAAACGTAAACAATACGAAATTGAATGCAATAGTGTCGAATAAGAAGAAAAACGCTTGAATAAGGTGCATGCGAGTGACTGTAAAATGAGGCAAAGATTTTTCCGCAATTCGGGCAGTTCAGAGACAATAATATTTTTATTCGCGGGCCAAGTTTCAACGGCTTGCTGCAGCCAAGTGGGTCCCGAAAACCAGTTATTGTTTCGCAAGAATTCTGCTGGAAACTGCCTTCTCGATAGCGCGTCGGCCGGATTATCTTTGCCGCTTACGTGTCGCCATTCGGTGTCATCGTCGAATGTTTGTATCTCCGCGACGCGATTCCCTTCGAATACTTGGAGCGCTTGAGGGGATTTTTTAAGCCACTGCAGAACGATCATCGAGTCCGACCAAAAAACAACTCGATCGATCGGCAGATTCAGCGTCGTGCGTGCTTCCTTATAAAGACGCACTAGAGTCAAAGCCCCGCATAATTCGAGTCTCGGAATCGTCATTGCTTTGATGGGCGCGACGCGGTATTTTGAGCAAGCTAATCGAATAAGTACTCGGCCGCTGGCATCGCTTGATCGCACGTTCAAACATTCCCCGTATCCCACTTTACTCGCGTCGGAAAAACCATGTATTTCAATATGCGCCGGGTTGTTTATTATCAGTCGCCGTTCTATTGATAATTTGCGCAGACAACCGATTTGACTCGCGAGCAACTTCCACTTCGTGTATAAACTCTGCGGTACCGATTCATCCCACGTAATTTCGGCTTTCCAACATTCTTGCATAATCAATCGCGCGGATAAAATTACTGGGCCTAGCCAACCGAGGGTGTCAAAAATTTTTGCAGTTTCGAAAAGAATGTAGCGTTCAGTTAATTTAACGTATAGATCGATAGGTAGCGCAAAGTATTTTAGTTCGTTGGATTGAGTGTCCCAAAACACGCCTAAGGTCTTTTTTATTTCACTTTCTTTAGTAGTGCGATACAAATCAATTACCCTTTTATCCGACTTATCTGACAAGCATAGATTATTAGAAGCCCATTTACGTATGTTAAACCCGCCCTGTCGTAATAGTTCGATCAACTCATCGCGTATTTTGGAACACTCATCGAATGAGTCCGTACCCGTTATAAGGTCGTCCACGGAAAAATCGCGCTTTAGGATAGCACTAGCACGGGCGGAACTCGGCGCTCTCGTCTTCGGCTAGCTGATGTATCGTGCGGATAGCTAAAAATAGTGCGGAGAATACGCCGATCGTCACGGTATTGAGCTCGTATGCTCGAACTTCTCCTCGATCATATCAAAAGATGCGCTGGTACTTTCGACCATCCGGGTGCACCAAAATCTGCCTGTACATGGCTTCAATATCGGCTGTGATAGCGTAAAGGGGTAGTCCAAATCTTAGTTAGTGCTCGAATAGCTTTAGTTGCATAGTAGGTCCAACCATAAGCGCGTTATTTGATGAGCAGTTTTTATTGACCTTCGCCGATGCGTCAAAGACGACCCGAAGTTTCGTTGTGGCGCTCGACGGTTTCAAAACGGCGTGATGAGAAATATAATAGCCTCCCGGAGTTTCCTGACTTATTAAGGTCATGTGCCCTAAACTTGTATAATCCTACCTGACCTTTGCATGATCGGCTTGATAACCCGGATCGGCAGTAAATTTTCGTTGAAGAGAAAGAAACCGACATAAAGCGGCGTAAGATGGAACGGAAGGCGCACCATATATCTCTCGCTCGAGTCATGTTTCGTGTGCTGAATATAATGATTATAACACAGCGTTTCTTCAAGCAATCTTGTCGATTTATCGGTCGCGTCTTCTATTGCCCAAAATTTAGTTAGTTGCTCGGTTAATTCGACATCACGCTTGTACGTCGTTATTTATTCCCCCAACAATCGTCTAACCCAATCGCGTTTTTTGTAAAAACAGGTCGCAATTATCTTGCGATCAATTTATTTGACCGACGGAAAACAACGAGAGGGTCGCGCCTGCCCCGATTAACAAATCTACGGCCCGCGGAAGATGAAATTGCGGATCGGCAAATGTAGGTTGGGAGGAATTTTGATCGCGTCTCGCGGAAAGGGCTCGCTTAGGACGAGGTCAGCGATTTTTTGTATCGTGAGGAATGTCAGAGATTTTTTAAATTGACAAGTACGCGAGGAAAACGTTATGTCGACACTATTCTTTGACGTTGACTGCATGGCGTCCATGGCGTTGATAGGTACTACGCACGGCTGCATTGGTAATAGGAGCTTACGCGCGAAGTTATCGGTCACATGATGCGCGGTCGAGCAGGTACCACGTAGCACGCGAGCTTCTATAAATTTACCGTCACCGCTCCGCACGTTAACTACTTCACTCATCATGAGTTGGTGCTGCGCTGGATGAGGAGCTGTACTTAAAACCTCTACGCCTAGTCGCGTGGACGATTTATTGGGTGGTTCCAATTTAGCATCAGAGTTGGAATTAAAATTAGGGTTGCGTGTATATATATATATATATATATATATATATATATGTATTCGATTTTGTGTCAGCGTGCAACAAGGTGTGGTGGTAGCGACTGCATCGTTTACAGCGTGTAAAAGTGCACTTGTCGGGGTGAGTGCAAAGACAATTACGGCATAAATTCGTTTTTTAAGGAAATCCCAACGCTGCTGAACAGTAAACTTGTCATACACGGAGCATTTAAAGAGCGCGTGATTGTCTCCACACTTAGGGCAGGAAACGGTGACTGTGGTCGCATTGGTGATAAGTGCGCGCGCTCCAGCCTCATTTTTTCGTATTTTCGCCGGACCTGAGTCTTTTTCTATACGACGTTTTCCGAAAAAACCCGTTCCCTTGACGAGCGGAAGCTTGCTCTGATTGTTCGAGTCGATAAGCTAGATTGTCAACAAAGATATAAAACTAATCGAGCGTAGGCAGCGTCTGAAGATCTACGGTTTTTTCCCACTCGTCAAGGATGTTCTTGAGGAGTGCACGCTCGAGGATCGCGAGTGTAAGATGAGGATCGGGCGTAACTCCAAGAGAAGCTATATGAATTATGTATTGGCGAGTATCATCCACGAGCTTTGACAGCCCATCAGAAGTCACGGCTCTCACGTGTGCCGTATCGATAATTGCTGTACCTCGCAGGGAATCCCTCAAGTACACGAATTTGTTAAAGTCCTCAATATCAGAGCGCAAATCAATCATATTACTAAAGGTATTACAATAAGACAGCCACTCGTTGTGTTTCCTGTCAAACGTCAGAAGTTCTGGTACGGGAAGTTTCGGCAGACGTAGTCTATCGAGAAAGGTTGAATGACCAAAGGGGAGAGTAGGCGGGTTGTCTAATGATGTTGAGCCCGAAGTGTTCTTGACACTACTTAAAGCGCTGTAAAAATCATTCTCGACAGCCGAGAAAAGCTCCTCTCACTCGTTATTCTCGGGATCGAGCTCCTCAAGCTCCCGGTGCAAGGTTTCGTACTCGTGAAACAGCGTAGTCAGGGTCACGAGGCACAATTCCGCGTTCGTCTGGTCAATCTTTTGCTGGGCTACTAAATTCAACAGGTTTGTAATTTTACCCTTCAAAGTCGAGCTTTTTTTCGCGATTGCTGCAATACGCAGAGACGAGCCTGCCATGACGTCTCACAAAACAGTGTTTTGTCAAACGTGAAAGTTAGAGAAACCAACAACACTACTGCAGTTTCGGTGACTCTAGCACGACGTGGCCGGCACGGATAGGCAGGCAGCCACTAGCCCACACGTGCGATTAGTCACGCGTAGTCTCAAGCACGCTGTAATAAGAGCCGACTTGATATTTACAAGAAAAATCTAGGTCTATCCAAACAATGTGATAAGAGCCGACTTTTTAACCACAAAAAAAATCTATGTCTTTGACTCTGTAGTGCCGTGGAATATCATATTTCATATTTTTAAGCCTCAGACGAATCCACAAAAATTCATCCAAACGCTGCGAAAAGGGCCGACTTTTTATCCACAAAAATCCAGGTCTATGACTCTTTAGTGCCGTGGAATATCATATTTCATGTTTCTTAGCCTCAGATCGATCCACAAAAATTCATCAAAACGCTGTGATAAGAGTCGACTTCATCTACAAAAAAAATCTAGGGCTTTGACTCCTGTCTACAAAGAAAGCCAGAGCTTTGACTCTGTAGTGACCTGTAAAATTATATTTAATGTTTCGGAGCCTCCGACAGATCCGAAAAAATTTATCCAAACGCTGTGATAAGAGCCGACTTTCATTCGACAAAAAAAATCTAGGTCTTTGACTATGTAGTGCTGTGGAATATCATATTAATTGTTTCGGAGCCTCAAAACATTCTACAAAAATTCATCCAAACGCTGCAAAAAGAGCCGACTTTTTATCCACAAAAAAATCCAGGTCTATGACACTTTAGTGCCCTGTACAATTATATTTAATGTTTCTGAGCCTCAGACAGATCCAAAAAAATTCATCCAAACGCTGTAATAAGAGTAGACTTTTTATCCACAAAAAAAATCTAGGTCTTTGACTCTGTAGAGCTGTAGAATATCATTTTTGATGTTTCAAAGCCTCAGACAGATCCACAAAAATTCATCCAACCGCTGTGATGAGAGTCGACTTCTGATCTACAAAAAAATGCTAGGTCTTTGACTCTGTAGTGCCCTGAAATTTCATATTTAATGTTTCGGAGCCTCAGACGGACTCGAAAAATTTTATCCAACCTCTGTAATAAAAGCCGACTTTTTATCCACAAAAAAAATCAAGGTCTTAGAATCCGTAGTGCCGTATAATAACATATCTCATGTTTCTGAGCCTTAGACCGATCCAAAAAAATTCATCTAAACACTGCGATAGGAGCTGACCTTTTATCTACATTAAAAAAATTCAGGTCTTTGACTGTGTAGTTCCGTAAAATATAAGATTTTATGGTTCTGAGCCACAGACCGATCAACAAAAATTCATCCAAACGCTGTGATAAGAGCTGACTTTTTACCCACAAAAAAAAACCAGGTCCTTGATGCTGTAGTGCCTTAAAATATCATATTTAATGTTTCCAAGCCTCAGACCAACTCTAAAAAATTTATCCAAACGCTGTAATAAGAGCCGACATCTGATCCACAAAAAAATCTAAATCTTTGACTTTGTAATGCCGTGGAATATCATATATAATGTTTCTGATCCTCAGACCGATCAACAAAAATTCATCCAAACGCTGTGATAAGAGCTGACTTTTTACCCACAAAAAAAAACCAGGTCTTTGATGCTGTAGTGCCTTAAAATATCATACTTAATGTTTCTAAGCCTCAGACTGACTCTAAAAAATGTATCTAAACGCTGTGATAAAAGCCGACTTTTAATCCACAAAAAAAATCTAAATCTTTGACTTTGTAGTGCCGTGGAATATCATATATAATGTTTCTGAGCCTCAGACCGATCCACAAAATTTTATCCAGACGCTGTGATAAAAGCCGACTTTTCATCGACAAAAAAAATTCAAGTGTTTAACATTGTAGCGCCGTGAAATATATGTTTTAATGGTTCTGAGCGTCAGACCGATCAACAAAAATTAATCTAAACGCTATGATAAAAACCGAATTTCTATCCACAGAAAAATGCCAGGCCCTTGACTCTGTAGTGCCGTGGAATATCATATCTAATGTTTCTAAACCTCAGATTAATCCATAGAAATTCATCCAAAATCTGTTATAAGAGCCGACATTTTATCAACAAACAAAATTCAGATCTTTGACTTTGTAGTGCCGTAGAATATTATATGTAGTGTTTCTGAGCCTCAGACCGATTTACAACCATTTATTCAAACACTGTGACAATAGCAGACTTTTTATCCACAAAAAAATCCAGGTCTTTAACTCTGTAGTGCTGTGGAATATATTATTAATTGTTTTGGAGCCTCAGAACATTCTACAAAAATTCAACCAACCGCTGCGAAAAGAACCGATTTTTTATCCACAAAAAAATCCAGGTCTATGACTCTTTAGTGCCGTGGAATATAATATTTCAGGTTTCTTAGCCTTAGACCGAACCACAAAAATTCATCCAAAAGATGTAATAAGAGTCGACTTTTGATAACAAAAAAGATCTAGGTCTTGACTCCGTAGCGCCAACGAATATCATTTTTACTGTTTCCGAGCCTCAAACTAATCCACAAAAATTCATCCAAACGCTGTGATAAGAGCTGACTTTACTTCCGCAAAAAAATTCCATGTATATGACTCTGTAGTGCCGTAAAATATCATTTTTAATGTTTCAAAACCTTAGACCGATCCACAAAAATTCATTCAAACGCTGTGATAAAAGCAGACTTTATATCCACAAAAAAAATCTAAGTCTTTGAATCTGTAGTGCCGTAAAATATCAATTTCACTGTTTTTAAGCCTAAAACCATTTCACAAAGATAAATCTAAACGCTGTGCTGGACGCCGACATTTTATAGACAAAAAAAAATCAGTTATTTGTCTCTGTAGTGCCGAATAATATCATATCTAATGTTTCTGAGCCTCAGACAGATCCATAAAAATTAATCTAAACGCTGCGATAAAAGCCGACATTTTATCCACATAAGAAAATTCTGGTCTTAGACTGTGTAGCGCCGTGGAATATTATTTTCACTGTTTCCAAGCCTCAAACCGATCCACTCAAATTCATCCAAACGCTGTGATGAGAGCCGACTTTATATCCACAAAAAAAATCTAGGTCTTTGACTCTGTAGTGCCGTAAAATATCATTTTCACTGTTTTCAAGCCTAAAACCATTTCACAAAAATAAATTCAAACGCTGTGATAGAAGCCGACATTTTATAGACAAAAAAATTAAGTTATTTGACTTTTTAGTGCCGTGGAAAATCATATATAATGTTTCTGAGCCTCAAACCGATCCACAATAATTCATCTACACTCTGTTATAAAAGCCGACTTTTTATCCTCACAAAAAATACAGGTCTTTGACTCTGTAGTGCCGTCGAATATCATATTTACCGTTACCAAGCCTCAAACCAATCCACAAAAATTCATCCAAACGCTGTGATGAGAGCCGACTTTTCATCGACAAAAAAATCCAGGTATTCGACTCTGTAGTTCCGTGGAATATATGATTTAATCGTTCTGTGCCTCAGACCGATCCACGAAAATTCATCCGAACGCTGTGATAAAAACCGAATTTCTATCCACAGAAAAAAGCCAGGCCCTTGACTTTGTAGTGCAGTGGAAAATCATATCCAATGTTTCAGAGCCTCAGATCATTCTAAGAAAAAGGATCCAAACGCTGTGATAAGAGCTGACTTTTTATCCACAAACAAAAGCCAGGTCTTTAACTCTGTAGTGCCCTGAAATATCATTTTTCCTGTTTCTAAGCCTCAAACCGATCCACAAAAATTTATCCGAACGTTGTGATAAGAGCCGACTTTTTACCCACAAAAAAAAGCCAGGTCTTTGACTCTGTAGTGCCGTAAAATATATTAATTGTTTCAGAGCCTCAGACCATTCTACGAAAATTTATCCAAACGCTATGATAGGAGCCGACTTTTTATCCACAAAAAAAAAGCCAGGCCTCTGACTCTGTAGTGCCCTGGAATATCACATTAAATGTTTCCAAGCATCAGACCGATGCACAAAAATTTATTTAAACTTTGTGAAGAAAACTGACTTTTTATCCACAGAAAAAAGCCAGGCCCTTGACTCTGTCGTGCCGTAAAATATAATATCTAATGTTTTTGAGCCTCAGACCGATCTATAGAAATTCATCCAAACGCTGTAATAAGTGCCGACTTTTTATCCACAAAAAAAAAAGCAAGGCCTTTTAATCTGTAGTGCCCTGGAATATCACATTTAATGTTTCTGAGCATCAGACCGACCCGAAAAAATTTATCCAAACGCTGTGATATAAGCTCACATTTTATCGACAAAAAAATTCAGGTCTTTGACTTTGTAGTGCCGTGGAATATCATATTAATTGTTTTGGAGCCTCAGACCATTCTACAAAAATTTATCCAAACGCTGTAATAAGAGCTGACTTTTTATCCACAAGAAAAAGTAAGGCCTTTATATCTGTAGTGCCCTGAAATATCACATTTATTGTTTCTGAGCATCAGACCGACCAGAAAAAATTTATCCAAACGCTGTGATGAGAGCCGACTTTTTACCCACAAAAAAAAGCCAGGTCTTCGACGCTGTAGTGCCGTGGAATAACATATTTATTGTTTCCATGCCTCAGACTGATCAAGAAAAATTCATCTTAACGCTGTGATAAGAGCTGACTTTTTACCTAAAAATAAAAGCCAGGTCTTTGATGCTGTAGTGCCTTGGAATAACATATTTATTGTTTCTGAGCCTCAGACCGATCCGCAAAAATTCAACCAAACGCTGTGATAAGAGTCAAATTTCCATCTACAAAAAAAAGCCGGGCCTTTAACTCTGTAGTGCCCTGGAATATCACATTTAATGTTTTTCAAGCATCAGACCGACCAGAAAAAATTCATCCAAACGCTGTGATAAGAGCCGACATTTCTTCCGCCAAAAAAAATCCAGGTCTTTAACTCTGTAGATCCGTGGAATATCATGTCTAATGTTTCTGAGCCTTAGACCGATCCATAAAAATTCTTCAAAACGCTGTTAAAAAAGACGACATTTTATCAACAAAAAAAATTGAGGTCTTCGACTTTGTAGTGCCGTAGAATATCATATGTAGTGTTTCCGAGCCTTAGACCGATTTACAACAATTTATCCAAACGCTGTGATAAGTGCCGACTTTTTATCTACCAAAAAATCCAGGACTTTGACTCTGTAGTGCAGTGAAATATCATATTAATTGTTTATAAAAGCTGACTTTTTATCTACAAACAAAAGCCAGGTCTTCGACTTCCTAGTACCGTAGAATATCATATTTCATGTTTCCAAGCCTCAGACAGATCTATAAGCGCCGATTTTTTATCTATAAAAATTATCTAGGTCTTTGACTCTGTAGCGCCGTGAAATATAATTTTCACTGTTTTCGAGCTTACAACCAATACACAAAAAAAAATCCAACCACTGTGATAAGAGCTGACATTTTATCTATAAATATTATCTAGGTCTTTGACTCTGTAGCGCCGTGAAATATCATTTTTACTGTTTTCGAGCCTACAACCAATCTACAAAAAAAATCCAAACCCTGTGATAAAAGCTGACATTTTATCGATAAAAAATTTAGGTCTTTGACTTTGTAGCGCCGTGGAATATCATATTAATTGTTTCGGAGCCTCAGACCATTCTACAAAAATTCATCCAAACGCTGTAATAAAAATAAAAGCTGACTTTTTATCTACAAACAAAAGCCAGGTCTTCGACTTCCTAGTACCGTAGAATATCATATTTCATGTTTCCAAGCCTCAGACAGATCTACAGTGATTTATCCGAACACTGTGATAACAACTGACTGTTTGTCTACAAAAAAAACCAGGTCTTCGACTCTGTAGTGCCGTGGAATATCATATCTTATGTTTCTGAGCCTTATACCGATTTATAGAATTTCATGCAAACGCTGTTAAAAGAGCCGACATTTTATCGACAAAAAAAATTGAGGTCTTTGACTTTGTAGTGACGTAGAATATCATTTTTAATATTTTGTAGCCTCAGACCATTTACGAAAATTTATCCGAACGCTGTGATAAGAGCCGACTTTTCATTCACAAAATAAAGCCAGGTCTTTGACTCTGTAGTGCCGTAGAATAACATATTTATTGTTTCTAAGCCTCAGACTTATTCAGAAAAATCTATCTAAACGCTGTGATAAGAGCCGATTTTTTATCCGCAAACAAAAGCCAGGTCTTTGAGTCTTTAGTGCAGTGGAATATTATATTTAATGTTTTTCTAGCCTTAGACCGATCCACAAAAATTCATCCAAACGCTGTGATAAGAGCCGACTTTTTATCGACAAAAAAAAATTCAGTTTTTTTACTTTTGTAGCGCCGTGGAATATCACTTTTAATGTTTCCAAGCCTCAAACTAATCTACAAAAATTTATCTAAACGCTGTAATAAGAGCCGACTTTTAATTCACACAAAAAATTCAGGTATTTGACTCTGTAGTGCCGTGGAATATCATATTTAATGTTTCTAAGCCTCAGACCGATCTCAAAAAATTCCTCAAAACGCTGTGATAAAAGCCGACTTTTTATTGACAAAAAAAATTTAGGTCTTTGACTCTGTAGTGACGTAGAATATCATTTTTAATATTTTGTAGCCTCAGACCATTCTACGAAAATTTATCAAACGCTGTGATAAGAGCCGACTTTTTATTCACAAAATAATGCCAGGTCTTTGACTTTGTAGTTCCGTAGAATAATATATTTATTGTTTCTGAGCCTTAGACTTATCCAGAAAAATCTATCTAAACGCTGTGATAAGAGCCGACTTTTTATCCACAAAAAAAAGCCAGGTCTTTGAGTCTTTAGTGCAGTGGAATATCATATCTATTGTTTTTCAAGCCTTAGACCGATCCACAAAAATTCATCCAAACGCTGTGATAAGAGCCGACTTTGTATCGACAAAAAAAAATTCAGTTTTTTGACTTTGGTGCGCCGTGGAATATCATATTAAATGTTTCGGATCCTCAGAACATTCTTCAAAAATGTATCTAAACGCTGTGATAAAAGCCGGGTTTTTATCCACAAACAAAACCAGGTCTCCGACTTTCTGGTGCCGTCGAATATCATATTTCATGTTTCTAAGCTTTAGACCGATCTACAAAAATTCATCCGAACGCTGCGAGAAGAGCCGACTTTTTATCTACAAAATAAAGCCAGGTCTTTGACTCTGTAGTGCCGTAGAATAACATATTTATTGTTTCTGCGCCTCAGACTTATCCAGAAAAATTTATCTAAACGTTGTGATAAGTGCCGACTTATGATCTACAAAAAAAATCTAGTTCTTTGACTCTGTAGTGCCATGGAATATCATCAGTTTTTTTTAAAATGGCTTTATACCCTAAAAAAATGAGGATTGCCGCCCCTGACCTATAACACCGTTCTTTAGTTGCTTATTACAAAGTTACTATCAACTATACAGTGCTGAGTGCTCTAAGATTACTTATCAAATCAGGCCCACAATTATAACATGTTTCAATATACATTTTAGGAAACATCAAACGTTTTGCTGTTATTATTGTATTAACCTCAAAATATACCTGAAAAACTCGAATTTCTGTAACGTACAGCGACTGAGGGCAATTTACACTGGAACATTATATTTGTGATGATGAATCGTAAGCCACGATTAAGAATTGAAGCTGAATAGAAGTCCATCGTCTCTGAATTTTGTATGTAATTCCAAAATATACCTAAAAACGCTAATTTTCGTAACGTACAGTGACTAAGGGCCTTTTAACCTAAATAATTTAGCTCGAGTCTATGAAATGTTTGCTATCATTTGCGGTTATAGTCATTTAATAACTTAATAACATAATAGCTTGCTCCTAACCTCGAAGAATACCTTTAAGAAACAAAATTCAATGTTATTTATAGTTACTGAGGCTTCTAGAGCTAAAAATTTTGCTCAAATTTTTGCAGTTTCTCCCGGCATTTAGAATAATGATCTTATCATTATTCATAAATACTAAATATGACACCTAACCTAAAAAAGATACCTCAGTAGTTTATAGTAACTAAAAATGTTTTAACCGGAAAAAGTCAACGAATCTCTTTGTTTTTTCAGCCTATTACGATTATGATGGTATTCGTCTATCTGCACAAAAGCTAATACTCAACCTAAGAAACTACTTTGCAAAGTAGTGAACCACAATTACAGTCACTTACGTTATTTTTTATGAATAGTGCAACCATTAAATTAAGTATTATTTTATTGCCCAATCTAAATGTGACCACACCTCTGAGTTAACAGATAAAAGTATGCATCTAATTGTATACATTTTTAATAATGTAGTCTTACATTGTATTCAGCTGATCAAAATATTCTGATGACCGCAAGTTTGATTAAAAACTTATCTTTGACAACAGTTTTTCTTTTAACTAAAAAACTTTGCAGGAAATAATACCCTCGCTGCCTTAGTAGTAGAATTTACAATAATGTGCATACAATATGTTTAAAATATTTATTATGTAGTTAGGATATAACATAAAAAAGTTTAAAATTTTCAATCATGTGCATCTATTGATAGCGAAACTCGATACTGTTTTGAGCATTTGAATGCTTATTCGAAAGTATATTTTTATTTAGTAATACAAAAAAAACAATGGTCTTTCTGAATTTCGGGGATAGATGGCGCATGATCATATCTGCTCCTAAGCTTCCTTTGAAATCTTGCATGTTCTGCTATGCTATACAAAAAAAGTTGATATCGTAACAAAATTTTTTTTGCCCCAACTATACATAGATTTGCAATCAAGTATTGACTCTGTAGGCTTAGCCAATAAGCTTGCTCTAGCTGCTTCACGTTTGAACGTTCTTCTAATAGCATCACAAGCGCTTTTACCATGTGCTGTAGCATGAAAGTGCCACTCTGCAGTGATACCAAAATCTTCTTTATGATTAACTAAATTATTAATTTGGAATCTATTTTTAAAATGTTGTTTTGCACCGTCTCTTACATAAATTATATGCTTAGCTGACTTAACATTAGTTTTTGTGTATTCTATCAATAGATTTTTGATTGTATAAACAGCAGTGTGTGTTACTGTCAGACAAATATACTAGACTTTTGTGCTCGATTTTGGAATCACTTTTTTAGTAGTAAATGACAGGAAAAACCGTGCTCTGATCGTTGTTAAAGTAAAATGCCTGAGCGGCATCTTGTACTATGTGTATTTACTTAGTACAACTTTTGTTTCTTAAGATATTCTTTGAGGTTAGGAGCAAGCTATTATGTTATTAAGTTATTAAATGACTATAACCACAAATGATAGCAAACATTTCATAGACTCAAGCTAAATTACTTAGGTTAAAAGGCCCTAATCCACTGTACGTTACGAAAATTAGTGTTTTTTAGGTATATTTTGGGGTTAGGTACAAAATTTAGGGATGATGGACTTCTTTTCAGCTTCAATTCTTAATCGTGGCTTACGATTGATTATAACAAATATAATTTCCTAGTTTAAATCGCCCTTAGTCGCTGTACGTTACAGAAATTCGAGTTTTTAAGGTATATTTTGAGGTTAGGTACACAATTTAGAGACGATGAACCTCTATGAAGCCATAAATCTTAAAATAATTATAATGTACTTGAAGAAAGTTAGAATTATTAGGCTACAACGCCCTTAGTCACTGTTATCTATGAAAATCTACGTTTTTCTGGTATTTTTTAAGGTGAGGTACAAAATTTAGAGACGCTTGACTTCTATAGAGCCGTAGTTATTATTATAGGTATAATTTACATGGAAACAAGTTGATTTTTTTGGTTTAAAACGACCTCAGTTACTGTTAGCTATGAAAATCTACGTTTTTCCGGTATTTTTGGAGGTTAGCTAAAAACGTAAGGGCCAATGGTAGATGATGTTACGACAGTTGTGTTTAGCAGTAAGAAATACATAATAGTTGTGTGAAACTTTTAATTTTAAACACCCTAAATCAACGTACAGTATAAAAAACGGTTTTTTTACAGCGATGTCCAATGCTTGTAGCCAACATATTGGCACCGCCATTTTGAATTTTTCCAAAGTACCACTCGGCATTTCAAACTAGAAACCATAAGTTAAAAATTCCTTGGTTGTTCGTTTCAAAATAACTGAATAATTTTTGGACAGGAAGGGGTGGCCGAGTTGACATGGAATGCCTCATGTATATATATATATATATATATATATATATATATGTGTGTGTATGTACATGTGCGCTGCATTATGGGCAGAAAATCTAGAAACCTTATTTTTGTATGATTAACTCATCAGGTTTCAGAGGTGTGTGTTAAAGTAAGTATCTGTATGTACGTGTATATATATATATATATATATATATATATATATATATCATAACTAGTAAATAATTAGATTTAGATAATCAACTTATTATTTCTTACACCTTATTCACACTCATGACTCAAATGCTGATTTTTGAAAGGTGTATAAAAACATATCTATTTTTATTATTTATTTATAGATATAATTATGATTATATACGTAAATACGTACATATACGCAAATTTTTACACATTTCTTGATATAATTGACTTCAACTATAAATATTATTAAATCTGTATAACACCATTTTGGGTTTTATTTACCCTGAAGCGTGTATAAACGCACACACACAAGCAATATGTACACATACATATGTACACGTAACGTATATGTATAATTAAAGAGTTCTTACAGACCTAAAGAGGAACAAATCCATGTTAGATATAAATGTTAGTTATAGAGTAATTTCGTAAGTCCAAAATTAATTGAAGTGCGTGGAAATCCAAGAAAAACAAGATCTATGAGAATATAACTTCAGAACTTCAATTAAAACCCATTTCAAATATGTTGTAGGGAAGAAGATAATCTGCCGTTTTGTTTTGGCCGTCATTCAAAATTTTTTATAACGTATTTTTTGTTTTATTCTACTGGTAATGCCTTACATTTGATACCATGTTGAATTACAAACAGTTTATTAGTGCTAATAGTGTTCTATTAGTAATGCCTTTTCATTTGATACCCATGGCAAAGGAGTTTTAGAGTTTTAGGTCACCAGCCATTTTGTTTCAGCCATCATGTTGGATTTTCAATAAGGTAGAAGTACTAATAGTATTCTTTTACTCAAGTTCTTTTATCTGATGCTCCTGTAGACGAAATTATAGTTTTGAGTCATTCGCTATTTTGTTTCGGACACCATATTGGATTATTAATAACGTAACAGTAGTAATAGTGTTCTATTAGACATGCCCTTTCATTTAGTACCCATGTCGAAGAAATTAAGGAGTTGTGGATCTTCGGCCATTTTGTTTTGGTCACCATATTGGATGATCGATTATTGTAATAAAACTACATCACATGATCATTTGCAATAAACGTGTGTCCAAAGTGTAGCCCGATCAAATGTCAAGAACAAGTGTAATATCCTTTTTACTTAATCAGAATATACGTATTACCAGAAGTAGCTGCATATATAATGTATCGAAATTATACATACATGACAAGTCGTTAACGTCTGAGGGAAACACATCCTTGAAGGGAATTCCATAACAAACAAAATAAGCCTAAAATTGTTTATTTCGATTAAAAATTCTGTGAACTCACGTATTTTGAGCATTTTTTTCCCATTTTTTTTTTTTAAATCGTTATCGTCAAAATAATTTGTATTTAGAGGTTTTCGGGGACAATGATTATGAATCTGCTATCTCATATACGGAAACTCAAAATGTCGGATGCAAAATATCAGACAAAATTTTTATAAACTCCTCTTATCCAATTAATCTGTACTTAGTGGTTTTTTAGGTCGCTTAAGGTAACTCCCTTGCAAAACCTCCAGAATAAAATATGTTTCATTAGATAGATTTTGATCCGCTGAATCCAACGGTGTCTTTAAATATATCCCGAGCGGGTCAAAATCTTGAGATATTTCAGCTCAAAGATGTACTTTTTAACATGAGCTCATACACAAGGGCATTAAAAAATCAGCTGTACAAGCACTTTCCAACTCAAAATAAAAAACCTGAGCAGGCATTTTATGATGTACTTGTAGAAAAAATTTCGTTCTTTTCAATTCTGTTTTAGAAAATGCTGTTAACGGGTCATTTTTAAAATATATTTGCCAAGAAAGACGTGAAAATCAGTTTCATGGTTATGAGACCGACACTAGAAGAATATTGACACTGCTGTACGTATATAAATATACATGTACACAAGTAAAACTCTCCTACTTGACTAGAACAGTTCTACATTAATATGGATCTGTTATCGAGTTTATACCATTTGAAATATGAACCTGAATTGGTCAAAAAAATGTTTAAACTACATTCAGTGCATTATGAGACAGTGAGAAAAATGATGGAATCAGTAAAACGATGTTTTTCGTATATTTTCATATGTGGCATCCATGTAGAGAAATCACACAGGGATGTTGTAAGCCTGTAGACGTAACAACATAAAAATGCTCCCTTTACAGTAGCTAAAAGTTTTTGTAACAATAATAAATTGGTTCGACATTTATTCGATGATTTAAAAATTTAATTCTATGACAGTCAGAAAGAGTTTTAATTCCAATCAAGTGACCAAAGAAAATTTTAGTACAAGAAAATTAACTCTTATTTAGCAGAATAACTGATTAAAAAAAATGTTGGGACTTTGATATTACAACTTTGACATAGTCACGCCACAGCATTAAAAAAAAAAAATAAATAAAACAGAGTAGTATCGAATACTCTTTACAAAAGAATAATTGATAAAATAAAATTAGAATTTTTTCATCATCAGAATTACAAAAAACCTGTTTTTTTCTATTAATAATTAATATACCAACCTTATACATATAAAGAGGTATACAAAGGTATACCCAATGCAGACATACAGCTACAGCGTAACGGGACGCAACGAACACCCCTAAGAATAAATTATTTCGATATTATTCGATTTTTTGAGAACTTTTGTGCGCCATTTTCTATCCACCATTTTGAATTTTCTTAAATCTGACAGCAGATTCATAATCGGCAGCATTGAAAACCCCTACGTATAAATTATTTTGATGATACGTGATCTTTCGAAAAACTTTGTCCGCCATTTTGTAACGCCATTTTGAATTTTCTCAATCTGAAAGCAAATTTATAATCAGCAACCCGAAAAACAAACAAGGAAACGTTATGGATACAATAGACTTATTAAAACAGTAAAACTAAAATTGTCAATTTATTATCATCAACACTTTTGTGTTAATTAGGATTTTATAGGTTATGTATGACATCTCATAATATTAGGGGAAACAGTTTTACATTCTACAGCTCAATACGAATTTTTATAAAAAAGTTTAGGTAGATTCCTTCAAATTCAGCAAATAAAAGTTTTGCCGTTTTTTTTGCATTTTGAACCACTTTGCGCAGCACTCACAGTGGTGCCGCTGCATCGCGCTCTTGCGCGTCTCTTCTAGCTGCCCCGCGCATCCATGTATCCTCGCGGCATTATATAGGTGCTGAACCAATCCAAGGGATAGGCAACGTACGAAGTAGTTGTACATTGAAGCGAGCTGTCGAAGAATTAAGAGAATCTGAATTCGTTCTTACTGATTGCGAACCAGGACCAACTCCTACGCGTTTCCTATTCAGTACAATCATAATGAACTCTTGTTTTCGCCGTTACCATCACGTCGAGTAAACTTTTAACAACCGCGAAACAATCATGGTTCGTTAGACGATCGATCTCCGCTCAACCTACTATCTGATAATTTTAATTTGTGTGTGAATCATTTTAATAACGAAGCATGAAACTATTCAAACAATCAGGAGAGCTCTTGAAACCGCGACCGAAATACTGAGACAAATAGCTCGTCCTTTGCGCATTAAAAGCCCCCATATTTTCACAATAACAATAGTTAAATGCATAGTACGAATAAAATTAGAAATATTTTAATACTCATGATCCTCTCGATTAGCCCAAGCTACTGAGTTATCGTTTTTTTCAATAAAGATTCGTCTTGTGCCTCTCAAAATTTGTAATTCTGTCATGGAATATCGGTAAAGAAGTTACTAACATTGTTAGGGAACTTATTTCAATGGCCTCATTTTGAAGACGTTATTGGGCTGTCTACGAAGAAAATGTCCTTATAATCAATTAATCTTTTTTGGGAGTAGCTAGGGATCTGGAAAAAACCTTGATTGTTTCGAGCGGATCCGCAAGTTATGTATTTAAAACTTTAGAGCAATAAGCAATTATCGTTATGTTACCTAATGAATTACTACAATTTTTTGCATGATTTTTTATTTCTGAAAACATTTCATGTGAGAAAATTTGGCGCAAATAAAAAAATTATACCATTAAAAATTTCTCTGATAACTATGAGAATCGTGCTCTTCTACATATGAATACAATTTTTAAATCACAAGAAAAATCCTGTCAAATGTTTGATTTACAGATGCCAAAAATAATTGATGAAAGAAATAAGGTTGATTCTATGGAAATTGAATTTTGTACTCAAATTTCTTTCACAACGTACGGACAAATAAACAAAAATCAATTAAAAATTTAAAAAGTTACTTTTGAATAAGAAAAAAATTAATTTACTGATGGCCTTGGAAAAAACAGTTTAGGAAAAACAATCTCGTGCAAAACTTTAATCTCTCATTCCCTCAGCCAATATAAAAGAACTCTGACGATGACATTGACTGGTATAGCATTATTACTACTTTCAAATCAAGTAAAAATTCATAGAACCATTGATTTTTGGCTGGATTATAATGATATTCACAGCTCATTTTTTTATATAAAACCAAAACAAACATTGAGAAATAGCTAATTTATTATAAAAATTTTCTTATTCCAGTATAATTTTATAACAGTGTTTTTTCTATATTGAATTAAAAAGAGGAATATTGCACAAATAAAAAAAAATCATTTCAACAATTGCTTTTATGTTATGCGATCGCAAGGTTCACACAGTGTGTACAACAAAAATTGAATAGCGTGTTATTTTTTTTCAAAATTATATAGTCATTTTGAATGGGCTGTCCACAACACCCCAATTCTACCCCCCTCCCCTTCCACTGGGATATTAGGTCAAAGTTATTTTAGTTAAGGGTTATTGGACCCCCCTCATCGACCCTTAAATGAAGATAATGTTGGTTCAATTTCTCCATGTTTGTGAAATAGTCAAAAATTAAACCATCTCCCCTCCAACACTACAAACAAACGTCTTCGTCCGGGGATGACTGAATTGCTGAAAGAGTAAATGAATAGGTAGTAGAGTGTGAAATACCAAATGACAGTCGGACTGTCTTCAGAGCAAAAAAAAGAACAAGGAACCGTACTTTTGTACTAAATAGTTTAATTCAAAACAATCGAAAGGAAGGGGGCAATAAATTATATGGTGTGGTTGCAGACTTCAAAACAGCATTTGATCACATCAATAGCGAAATGGTCTGTATGAAATGAGAGATAATAGGAATAGTGATAAAAATAATAATGATGTTAAAAAGAATCTATAAATAAAAAAAATAACAGATAAATACGGGCCAGTAGCTAACTAATTGATTTCAAACAGTATAAGGCGTGAGGAAAGGGTAACCATGAAGCACGGTACACTCAAGCTAGATACAGACGATAAGTGGATTGAGAATAATACAGGAGGTGTTACAGAAGGAAAAATAAAAATCTACTTTCTTGATTTTGCTGATGACGTTGTATTAGGCGCAGAGCGTTCTGAAAACACAAAACAAATGCTAAAAGAGTTAGATAAACATAATACGAAAAATACACTAAAAGTCAACATGAAAAAACAAAAAACCTCAATATTTAGTAATGCAGAAGGGATAGGAAAATATCTGTTTGCATTGAAAGGGGAGGTATTGGAAAATGTAAACAAGTATACAGGGTGTTTCGAAAATGTTCCAGGAAAACTGTACCACACGATTGAGCTTTTCAAGACGAACAAAAAAGCTATGTACCAATTTTCGATCCGATGCGTGGTTTTTGAGATATTGTCAACTGACATTTTCAAAACAACTTGTATAGACTTAGGAGTGTAGTTTAAAACAAAAAATAGCTTTGCGTGGCACAAAGGAAAAATGGAAGGTAGAATGCAAAGGGCAGTCAACGCAGTTTGAGGCTTAAGCAATAGTGCTAAAGTAGAAAGTTTGAATCGAAGAATATTTCTCATGGATTAAATGATAGATTTATATTACCCATACAGAGCAAAACCACAGAAAATAATTAATGGAAAAATAGAAGGCAAATTTAAAATGTAATGTTGGATTTAAATGCAAAGACACAAGAATATGTACGTAAAATGGAGGCAAGAAGTTTATGCATAGATTTAAGGCTGGAAAAGGAAAAGAGAAAGAGAAAAAATAGAAAGTAGATTGAAAAAAAAAGTTAGGTTCAAATGCAGACACACCAGAATATATATATAAATAATGGAGGTGGGAAGGGTTAGTCTAGAAATACAAGTAAGAAAAAGGGCAGAAATTTACTCTTTGCACATTTTTAAAATGGACAAGAGCAGGTGGCCACTCGTATGATAAATGGAAAAATTAAGAGGCATTATATAAATAAAGGAGGTTGGAGGGGTTAGCCTAGAAATAGACGTAAAAAAAAGGGCAGAAATTTACTCTTTTCACATTTTTATGGGGAAATCATAGGACTCATAAAATGAGCAACCGAGAAAAATACACTTAAGAAAATCAAAGAGAATTTTTCAAGGGAAAAAGGACTTATTAATCATAAAATACAGTTTTGGTTATCTATGTTTTTACGCATATATGTATTAAAGAATCAATTCTTGTTTTATATATGTATACATAAAAATAAAAATATTAAAATGTAAGGGTTGGCACGCGGAGCATGCAGTGGCCGAAGCCGCAATAGAAGATATGTGTTCCTATATTATATAGTTATATGGTTTACAGGTGAGTACTAGCCCCTCCCACTCCCGCTTTACATCAGAACCCCCAAAAATAAGTTAAAATTCGTTTCTTTTTACCGTGAAACATGACCTCAAATAATTTAAGATAGCTGCCCCCGCTCCCCACCCCCCCCAGCTCCCGCTCGGCGCACATCCAGACTCCCCCCTTACCTACTACCAGTTCCCCCCAAACATGTTTTTTCTTTTGCAATAAATTTTAACGACACTATTACTTTCTTACAAGTATACAAATACCGCGCGGTGGCTCAGTCGGCTAGGCTGTGGGTCGGCACGCTAGAGACCGCGGTTCGATTCCAGGCCAGACAGACTTTTTCGAGCAAGCACCTCTGTGATTTTTCACATGTGCTTATATTCCGCGCAATGCTTCCCGTGAAAAGGTGGGCGACCTTCTCGCAGAAAAATTGCCTATTTACCCTCTACCCCCTCCCTGACCATGGGGAGGCTTCCCATCCCTCATCCCTACCCTTTCCTAACTGCTCGGTGCCCAGAGTAGTGTCCTTACATAGGAGCCGGGCGTATAGCAGGATAATATATAAAAAAAAAAAAAAATACCTGTATGAAAATGGATTATGTAGCAATAAATAATGATACATAGAATAACGATGTTCATAATCATACACCAAAAACTTATGATTATAAGTATGGAAGCCATGGAAATAATATTATCTATTGAAACGAAAAGTATTATTTGGATCTTAGGGTGATAGATTTTATATGTATCAGTATGAATCTTGAGAAAATTCTGGGATTAGCGATAAAACAAGCTTTTCTGCTGACGCATTCAAATACCTACACGCAAAATACTACTCTTGCAAGTTTCAAAGCTTCTCTCGGCATTCTTTATGCTAAGTTTAACCTTGCGCTATGGCGCTTAATAGGGTAATTTTTTACAAGAGTATATCTATCATTGAAAAAAAATGTCTTGGGGAAACTAAAAAACAGAAAAGACACAGGAGAAGACAGAATCAAGGAAAACTGTTTCAAGAATCTACATATAATTTACACGATTAATTTGAAAAAAAATCATCGTACCTTATAGACTAACACAAATATTATCGGAGAATAGGCAATAGCATGAATCTATCAAATTTACAAGGATGGGAAGAAGGAGAAGTACTTCAAAACAACAGAGGAGTGGCTTTTGAAATGCAACATACAAGATCTAAGAAATTATAATCTATGAAACAGGAGGAAAATCGGTAGAGAAGTAAAAAATAATAAAAAAAAGTTAGGCTGCTATCAGCACGGAAGGAAGAGCAAGATACGATATTTTTGTACTAAATAATTTGATTAAAAGTAAACTAGAGGAAGTCGTCTATAAATTAAATGATGTTCGTAGACACCAAAACAAAATTTGATAACATTAATACAGAAATATTTCAAGTCAAAATGAATTTAAGAGAAATAAGTATAAAAATGACCAAATCGTTAAAAAGAATCTAAAAATATACAAAAAAAACAGTTAATTACGGCCAGGGGCGAACCAATTTATTCAATAGTATAAAAGAGAAAAGGCCAGGGTGCCTATGAAGCCTGGTACATTTAATTTTATTTGTCTAAAAAATAGGCTATAAGTGGATCTAAAATAATACAGGAGGTGTAACAGTAGGCAAACTCAAAATTAACCGTCTTAAATTATCTAATGCTGTTATTTAAGGCACCTATCATATTAAAGACAGAAATAAAATGCAGAAAAACTTAGATAAATAAAGTACAAAAAATATACTGGGAATAGACGAAAAAAAAAATAAAATGTTAATGTTTAGAAATTAAGAAGGGATGAAAAACGATATGTTTGAATTTGAATTGGATGCATATAAAGTTAAAAAAAATAGGACATAGGCCAAAAAGTAGTTGGCAACAAAAAATTTTATCGGCACGGAAAAAAAACAACAGGTTGGGAGCAAAGGCCAGTTAGAGCAGTTTTAGGCTAAAGCATAAGAGATGAAGTAAAAAGTTTAAATCAAAGATTATTTTTCATGGATTCAATAATAAAATTCTATAGCACAAACCTAGCGGAGACTTGTGTATGAAAGGGGAAAAAATTATGTAGAAAAAATACAACGTGGATTTAAAATATGAAGTTGGCTTTAAATACAAAGAAACAAGGATATATATGAAGAGTAAAGTGGGGCATGGTAGGCATATATTTGGGAGTGAAAAAGAAAAGAAAAAGAAGAAAAAATAGATTCAGATTTACAAATATCATGTTGAGTTTAAATGCGAACACATCAGGATATATATGAAAAATAGAGGCGGGAAAGGTAAGCCTAGAAATAGGCATAAGAAAAAGGGAATAAATTTACTTTTTACACATAATGAAAATGGACAAGAGAGTAATTTGAGAAAATCTAAGGTAATTGTATAAAGTAAAGAAAGGCTTTCGTCAATCAGGAAATACAGAAAAACTATGGTAATTGACAACTCTATCATCCCTTAATTATAAAAAAAAAAGAATAAAAAAGAAAGAAAAAAATGTAGCAAATAGAAAAACATATAAGTGAGTTTAAAAGTTGTTAAGTAATAGACTGTAGTATCTGCAATGAAAAAAAAAAAAATTATTAAGCACATATTGATATGTCAAGAGGAAAAAAAGCAAATTAAATAATAATAATATAAGTCAGAGATATAGGATTAAAAGATAATGAAGAAATACGCTAGAGGAAGATTATGTGAATGTATAATTTATTTATGCAGGTAAATATAGCACTACAGAATGAAGATCTAAAGTTCAATGATATGTTATGCGTTATAAATTATAATATGTTATGAATAAAAAAAGAAATTTGTACATGTTGAAGAATGTTTAATCAATCGCATATTATATTCTATTTGAAATAAAATAAGTATTGATTTAAGGGAATATGCGTTTTCAATAGCTATAAAACGAGAAAAGGAAATGTAGAACTATGTAGAAATCATTATTAGCAAGAAAATAAAAATTAAAAAAAAATTGAAAAGATAAATATCAAGTAAAAATTTCACAATGATATCTAATAATAAACATATATCCTAAATCGGTTATAAAATGTTCAAAAAGATCCAAAAAAAGAGCTCATAACTGTATCTGTAAAAATAATGATTGCATATGTATCAATATTAACAATAAATACCAAACAGAATCATGATCAGTATTAAATAAGTAACAATTATTTGATAAATCAGTGAACTTATTTAATATATTGACTATGTTTGTTCGAATTTTAAGAGAATTTTTTTGAGATCGCTTTGGTTATCTATGTTTGTACGCATATAAGTAATACCACCGAACTTTAAAAATAAGTGTTACTGATCAATTTATGCAATGTTTATGGATGGAATAAACTTTCATGAATATAGAAATGAAAAGTATTATATTACAAATATTTAACACAACTTTTTAAACAAAAGTTCTTTCAGGCTTATTAGTATTAGGCTCGAAAGTGTACCGCTTCAGTGACTTTCCAAGTTCTATCAGGCGCTATTCTATTTGTTTCTGCTTCAATAAAAAAAACTATCACAAGAATTTAGTAAAAATCAGAGGAATTTGTTATTTTACATATTAGATTGAGTAAAAAATTTACCTGTAAGCGAGCGTCTTACACAAAAGAAGTTATAATCATATTTCTGATGTTACTGATTTTTATAAGAATTAACGTATGAGCGAAATTTTCGGTATAAAAAAAAAACCATCAAATTTTTTCAATTGTTCACAGCAATAAATGTTTTTAAGAGTTAAAAAATAAGGTATCTATTTTTAAATAAGCGTATTACCCAAAATTTTGTATATATTACTTTTAAAATCGTTCTATAGTGCCAAACTCATACTAAAGAGGCACACTCCTAATATACAAGCAAAGTAACTTTTATGGTGTATTCGCAATGAGAATGAGCCTGGAGGGGATACAACGATATGCGCCAGCGCCCATGGTGAGCAAACAGTGAAACCTGGGGGGAAGCAAGTTACTGCAATAACATAAATACGATGCAAAATCAATTAATATCTCTGTAATCATACGTTTTTCATACGAACATGAATTGTTAAAGTTGTAGCCTAGGAAAAAATCAATACATAGGTTTTCATCCCAATTGAATCGATGCAAGGATTTTCATGATATGGTTGTTAAAAATGAGAATATTCTGTATCTCTGCGATCTGCATGTATACATACTGTTTTCAAGCGTCTATACTATCATTTTTGGTTACGAGGACGTTAAGCAGACGATTTCTAGTTCGTTTGTACACGATAACAGTGTGCAAAAATGAGTCTCTGTTATTGTTGTGTAAAAAAATGCAAGAACACAAGTCGCAATAGTTCGTGCAAGTTTTTCAAGTTTCCGAGTCAAAATTATAAGTTCGCACAAAGAGTACAGTGGATAGCTGCTGTTAGAAGAGCAAAGTAAATAAAATAAGTAAGTCTGAAATACTACTTAATAGTCAGAGTCAGTATCGTATGATTTGATAAGCCG
>JAPYYV010005186.1:0-15704 GCA_030522625.1 Copidosoma aretas | reverse complement strand
ATGATGATATTGATGATGATGATGATGATGATGATGATGATGATGATGATGATGATGATGATGATGATGATGATGATGATGATGATGATGATGATGATGTAAATAATACAATATTCAAGAAGAATAACTTTGTCGTTGGGTGCCTAAGCACTGATTAATTTTTTTATTTTATCAATTATTTATTTCAAGTATAAACGCTTTTAACTCTTTATTGATGCTTATTGCTCTATTTTTAATCAGACTTTTCTTTTTTTTTGAAATTTTTGATTTAGTATTAAAAATTGAACATTTTTAATGTACATGTACTTTATTGATCTTTACAAGTTGCTCATTTTATTAAACCCTAATTAAGCTGAAAGTACTAATTGGCAATTTTTTTGAGGTAATTCTAATATTTGAAATCCATTTTTTATTTATTATTATCCATACCAGTTTTGATCTTTTACTTAGCTCTCTACACCTTTATTGTTTATTTCATTTTCTCGACTATCGTTTTCTGCACTGTTCTACATTAGCCTTGTGCCATGACCTTGGGTAGGAGAATCTCGGAAAATTTCGATGGGAGAAATTCTGTTCTATCTGCCCTACAACCGTCTGGTACATTGTCTGAGTTTAGATTTATTGCCTCATTCACGTAGCGTACTATTAAGATTACTTTAGTGTTTCTTATCTTATTCAGTGATAGGTTCCATAGGAACACACATTATGTAAATACTTGCTGATGGATTTTTGTGTACGTTTACTTAATATATTGAAACGTTCGTTTACAAGTAATAAGTCACGAGAAATTTTCTTAAAGCAGCCTTTTTAAGAATGCATTAGTATTTCAAACGTGCCTTGCGCAATTGTGACGTTAGTGGCTCTGTAAAACTTGCAAGACCGTGCTGACTGTATTCGTGTTTTCTGACGCTCTAGCATTTGCAATGATGTATAAACCAATAATTTTCGGAAAAATCACAAATTACGACGCATTTATTTTTTAATTATTTTGCATTATTTTCAATAATAAATTATCCTTGAGATTTGACTGAAAAATAATATAGTTATATTTCACTTAAGGTTATTCTGTGGATTTTTGGAAGTACTAAGAAATGAACGAAATCTTTTTTGCCGAGATTAAAACACATTACCGGTGATTAAGTCAAGTTTGGAAAAGATTCTGTCGCTAGAAATTAGGTTATAAATTCTGAAAATTGACCAAAACCTGCTAACCTCTTATAAGAGTCCATGTATTATGTGGCTAACTTTATAAATATTAACTTAATTTCTAGCGACAGAATCTTTTCCAAACTTGACATAGTTATTTATAATATGTTTAAGATAATTATGTGTAGTGACTTGCCTATCTCGACATCTTTGGTATCGTTTTCCCTCCTTACGCCCTTGTCATTACTGGGCATGGATTTCTGTAGGGACTCGTCTATCTTTCTTTTAATCACACTACGTGCCAAGCTTTTCGCGTCGCCTGACAGATGGTCAAACGACACTACTGTGCCTAACTTGGAAGTTGCAAAAACGTCATCGGTTAATATATAAGGACGATTAATCCTTATCCAACACCGCAGTACAACAGGTTTCGAAGGCAGAGAGCACGTCGCCAGCCCAACTGATGAGTCCAAGCGTGCTCATGGGACGATACATCTTTTTCTCTTTCTTGTAGATAACACGATCTTTCCATATGTAGGTATCCACAGAACAATCTCAAATCGTTAGTTAAACATCCTGAAAATTCATAAACATTAGATATTTAGATTTGTAATAAAATTATTTCAGTTTCGATCCACTGTTCATACCTTATATTATCCGTTAATTTTTCTTTGAAATTCTGATACAACTTCTCAATAGCATTAGTTATACCAGGGTACCAAGCACGCAATCTTAAAAAAGTTAGTAGATTTCACACCACACAGTGTACAATTCAAACAAGTATGATAATTTTTGATAGGTTGTTGTAAGTTGGCTGTAATTGATTTTAAATTTGCTTCATCCAATCAAAATTCAACAAATTTATGATATGGGCGGCCACAAACTAAGTGGGTACCACTAGCCTCTACCAATAGACAATGCTTAAGTCGTAAGCTAGCAGATTGAAAAAAAAAAAATTTATTGTTGTAAAATTGATTATTAATGATGTATACAATTCTTTTTTATTATTTGAAAGCAAGCCTTTTGTATCTGTATTTTTTCCATCCTGTTACAGAGACATATATTTTTGTCCTGGCATTCATTGATTGTAATCGTTAGACTGATAGTAGGTGGTTACAGTATTAACAGTATATGCTTCTAAAGATGGATAGTTTTTAGGAGTCAGATGGCATAATATGTCTTTCTCTTTGGCAATATTTTTGTCAATAGATGTGTTGTAGTGAGTAGCGGTAAACAAATTGAGCTAAACTTTTGTGTAAGTCTAATCTCTCAAAATAGTTGAAATATTAATTTCGGAGTTCGGTCTTGAGAAGTATTAAAAATTTTTTGTAAGGCTCTTTAAATTGTTTTATCATCATCGGTATATATATATATATATATGTGTGTGTGTGTGTGTGTGTGTGTGTGTGTGTTTGTGTGTGTGTGCGTGCGTGTGTGTATTATCAGTCATATCTCGGGAACCCGTCGACAAATTGTAATGATCCAGGACTTCAAATTTTCTTTTTTTTTATCCATTTGGCGGCTCGAAAAAGTATTGCTTGAGAATGATACCTTATTAAGGTTGTTATAACGATTTTTTTGATGTTCGAATAATGGTTTTTCGACATTGTTCTGGTTTCATAATATATTTAAAACTCTTTAGTAAGATGGATTTAATAAAGTATATGAACAGCTTTTTTTTCCATATTAAATTATCTAGATACCTTTATCAGGCAATTTTTGTTACAATTATGCGGACTTTGAAAATCAGTTAAATCTGATGAATCATCAAACAAATGTTAGTAATATACAGCATTGAATGTTTGGTTTCTTTAATCTTTAGTGACTTGTAAAGAAATAAAAAGTCTTGTAGCCTATTAACGTTCTTAAAACGATTTTTGGCTTTACGAAAAGCAGTTTTTTGCGAAAATAAAGTTTATACAATAATTAAATAATTGAAGATTCATACTTTATCAAGGTTGAAATAACGATTTTAAGATTTTTAAAAACGGTATTTCATGAGGATTCTGGTGTAAAAGTCTTAATTTAAGTTTTAAAATAATTGTTCATCGTTAAAAAACTTTATTTTAAAATATATACTGTCCCTATTAGTTACATTGCTATTTATTACCAAAAATATAATATATATTTTTTTTTTTAATTGATATATTGTGCTTCCAGAAGTCTTGTATTTTGGGAAGTCCTGGGTTGATTTTAAAAATTGTTGTTTAAAATTTATTTTTTCTCATAGTATCTCCTAAAAAAATTCAAGTTTCGAACCTGAGTAAAGTTGTTATAACAATTTTTTGATTTTATACAATAGGTATTTTTTGTGTAGTCAATCTTATTTTCGGAACGAATTCAATTACTTCATATAATTTAACTAGAGATATTCCTTTTTTTGGGCCTTGAGAAAGTTATATAATAAAAAAAGTTATGTCCTAGAAGTGAAGAATGATGAATTTAATTTTAATTAAAAATTTTTTTTGGGCATATGCCGATAATCGTTAATAAAACACTTAGTACAGCTAAGAATACATTTTTGTGACTGGATTTGAAAACTATTTTTACCTCATAGTGGTCAAATGTTTAGCAATCACGTATTTAAGCTTTCTCGAAAAAAAAAAAATCGAAAATAAAATAATATTACTAAAGTATGTGGAAAATAATAGTGTGATTAAAATGAAAAAAAATATTTAGAAATATGTATTAGGAAGCTTCGTGCTAATGATTCGGCAGCAGTTTAATAGGTGAAGATCCTCAGAAACTCAATTCTTTGTTTAAACATTCCTCGCTATTACTAATTATTGTTACGCTTCCTCCGGAAGGCCCTAAAGTTTCTCCACTATCAATTTAAACATGTGATTCTTTATTAGTTAATCCTATGTAATTTTTCGCCTATAAGACAAAAAAGCTTTTGAGCGATACTTCCAGAATATTGAACGCTTATTTACTAAATAGATTTAATATAAACAAAAAAGTTTAGTGATGAAGAAATAAAGGGAGCAGAACGCTGCTGTTTACTATGTGATGCAATTTGGTCGCGTATTAAGTGGATTACGCACACCAGCTTATTTTTTTTTATTTATTTTTTTATATTTATCATCGCCCTAAGCCTCAGACATGGCGTTTTTACAACCATTGTTGTATTACGCCGTACGGTATATATACGGTTGTTTATTAAATCGGTACTTTTAATCGGTTGAGGATCAGTGGAGATCAGGAGAGATTCGATTCCCACCCGGGAAAAAACTTTTCTTTAATTGAACCATTTTTGCCCAAGGTGGGAATTGAACCCCGACCATTAAGATCTGAAGGCAAACGTGCTATCAACAGAGCCATCCCGAAGCTCAGCTTATTTGTACATATACTGAAAAACATCCGTTGTACTGAAAAACATTCGGTATAGCTGTTGTCCCCACACGTATACACACTGTACCGAATGAGAGTACGCTCAGCATCTCGGGCTCTGGTACACCAGCTATACCAGTTATGGACAGCAGAGCTCCACAGTGGCACAGTAGTTATACCTATTGTGCAACTCAATGTATATACCGCAGGTTAGGTACAGTAGGTATAGGGATGCGGTACAGTGTGTATACGGATAGGTACAGCTGTTTTTCTTTCTGGCATAGCTGACGCGCCGGACATGCAGAGTAGGCACTGTCCCACCTACGGTATAGTGACTGTGCCGAATGATTTTGAGTGTGTAAGTAAAGCACTATTTAAGGACGTTCCATACAGTTAGCGGGGAAAAACATTTGAGGGGCAAGGAAAGACAGACAGCGAGTGAAGAATTGGCAACGCTGCACAAAATTGATGTAAATATTGACGCCCCGGACGAAGAAAAGCTTATGTCGGTACGTTACAATGCTTAAGTAAATGGTAACGTACCGTCATAAGCTTTTCTTGGTCCAGCACGTCAAGATACCCACAGTTCTGCATGTACTTGAATTATATGTATACATTCATTTATACATATACAAATGAATTTCCCTTTGCGGAAAGCGATTTCGAGACTTATGGCCATCTGGCGAGTGAAGCTGGAAGCTTGAGTTACCTCACGACGTTGTCGTATCGTTTTTTTCAACAATTTTTTAATTCTTTTTTTGCATACAAATTTAGATGATCGTCGCAAAACTTAGTGTATGTTGAGTTAATAACATTATCTGTGACATAAAAAAATTGGCGAAATTCATTGGGCCAATTTTCTTAAAACTGAGTTTTTATCAGTTTTTCCATAAGCGACCGTGTTGAAATAACTGAACTTTGAAATTCAATATCTCGAAATCAAAACAAATTAACCTTTTGAAATTTTAACATGTTTATTTTTACAACAGTAAGAACGTCTAATTAATATTTCAAAAAAATTCATTGGAGTGTTTCATCTCTACCGAACATCCTTAACATTATTAATACGATATAGCTACGTACCATTCTAGCTAGATCATTATGGTCCTCAACATCATTTTTTTCTTTGCTGATCTTGATACGCCGACGAAAGGTATCGCAAACATTATGTTATATTAACTACGTAGTCATTGGCACATTACATACACGTAGCAGATTTTCATTTACTTTTTGCAATTTAAGTGTTCCTCTTTTCAGATTATCAATCAACTTGAATCCATAAAACATCAGTCAGTGTAGATTCTCTTGCCCTGTGATTTTCGTGATACTTTTTCAGTCATCGTTATATGATTCTTGTCGGCACCTTGCAGATAGGCACGTTATTCCAGATATAAACGGCCATACAAACAAGGGGAAAAGCCCCAAGATGATGACGATAGTAAATATCAATAACCGTACATGGTGAAGGGTAATTAGTTAACTGATTAGCACAAACAGCGATGGCAGAGATAGGCAGAAGCTAGTGCACAGCTGATCTGAGAGTCGATGAATTCATATACTTAGACACATTAAGCTTAGTTTGGCTTTAAAATAGGGGCGGGTTCCGATAACTTCGAGTCGCTCTGGATGTACGACTTGAACAAAGCTATTGGTGTAAAAAAGTTTTTAATTTATTTACTTATACAGTTTTATTTGCTTCAAATTATTATTCAAATTAAAATGTTGAATATTAATTTATATGACAAAAAAACGATATGTAGCAAGAAAATGAGGCGTGCAATAAAATTAACGTACCAATAAGACGCGCCTTGCTGGATAGATAAATTTTCTTTTAATCGAGTAATAATAAATGATACGTGCCGTACTATATAGCTTAATCCATGTCTAATAGTAATTATAATTTTCCTACCAAACGAAAAGTTGTTTGCAATACGAAATTTATATAGAATATAATAGTTACATCAAAAAATTGCTACGAGGTAGTGGCAATCGTAAAAATCGATTAGAACATTTTAATTTTTTGAAACATAATACACTTGCCAATACTTTTTAAAAGAATAGTTTTTTAATCAGGGCTCGTTCTTTTAGCAAAAAAAATTAACGTTTTTGCTGAAATGGAACCAGAGTAATAAATTATTAAAAGCGAATCTCTAGGCCACAAATCACCGAATTCTTGAATTTCCGATTACCTTCATTTTCCAAAATACATGAAAAAATAACTTGGAACAAATCTCTCTTGTCACTTGACACTCGTGTTTTTAACAATAAGTATTAGTTTGTAATTTTCAACATTTATTAAAAATCGTCAACTTTAAAAAATACATTCTAAATTGAAAAATGCACGTTACGACAGTGCAAATCATAAGCAAGAAAATAAAAAATCGTTAAAGGGCGTACTAATGTTTGAAATTATTAATCGATATTCATTTTAAAAAATGCAGGTTTCTAGCATTGAGAGAGGTCCGTTGAAGCCTCTACCTCTATTGACTACGTGTGTGATAAAATATGTAGTAATTATCTGCTTGCCACACGTGCTTGTTAATCTAGGAATCGTTCGCTACTATTAAAGTTGATATGCAAGCATTAAGATTATTATTATATGTAAAAATATATAAAATTTTGGTACTTAAAAGCGTATTATCTGAAAACTAAAAGATCACATGACGTTATCGTCTTTACTAAGCAGAATGATTCATGTTTTAGCTGAAAAAACAGGTACAAGAAGTTATTACTTTTACTTTGTATTATATTGTAAACTTCGCCCTGAATCTAAGTATCTATAAGAAAATAAAAGAAGTATTGTAGTAATATTCTTACGTGAATTAAAAGCGATTAATTATCATACAAAAATGTGCATTAAAAATCTTTAGTAGAAGCAACTTTTTGTATACGCACGATATTCTAAAGCAATCGGGAAAAAAATAAAAAAATATTAAAGTATGATCACTGAAACGGATTTGTAAATACATCTCGTACGATAGAAATCTAATTATTTTTGGAGACATCAACAGGACAATGACAAGTAAACCACAATAAAAGGTTTATCAATCATAGCAACAAAAATAGATAAAATGGTAAAGCAGCAGAGTCATGATTTAAAAACACTTGTTTTAAAAATACAAAAAATAAACCCTGACTATTTGGGACATAGAGACAAAGACATACGGATAAGACATTGACGATGTATTGAAGCATAAATGAATATGACATAAATATAAATAATAGCACAATCAGCTTAAAAGCAGAGGTGTCAACATTAAGAGTAGGAGATTTGAACGCCGAAAGATAAAAGCTTTGAATCAAGGGCAAAAGCTTATCCTTACTATACTTTACAAAGCCAGAATATACAACTTCGTATCAGAAAGTAAAAAAGTTTTATAATGCGAAAATTTACTAGAATGATTCTATTATCTGATTTTATCACAACTTATGATAAAAGTTTTCACTAATTACATAACATCACATAAAATTAAGTATAACTTAGTTAATAATAAGTATGTTGAGTATAATTAAGTATTCAAGAAGAGTCTGGATCAAGAGTAATTATCTAAAATTAAGGATTTGCGCGTTAAGTATGCAGGTAAGGAATGAAGCTCTACTGTTATAAATTCACGGAGAATCACTTTCCTTCAAAATGTCAGGGAACATTTTGTGTTCCCTTAAAAACTCGAGTACCGCCAGCGCACTCCCCGAGGATCTCGAGTATCGCGGAACGTTCCCTCAGAAAGTCGAGTACCGCAAGCGCGTTCCCCGAGAATCTCAAGTATTGCGGAGCATTCCCTCAAAAAGTCAAGTACCACCAGCGCGTTCCCCGAGAATCTCGAGTATCGCGGAGCGTTCCCTCAAAAAGTCGAGTACCGCCAGCGCGTTCCCCAAGAATTTTGAGTATGGCGGAGCGTTCCCTCAAAAAGTCGAGTACTGCCAGCGCGTTCCCCGAGAATCTAGAGTATCGTGGAGCGTTCCTTCAGTATCTCGAGGAACGGAATAAATCTGTTGTGGAAGTGCATGTATACAATATATATATGGGACGTTCCACGTCAACCTTAACACTCGAATGGCCAAAATATGGAGCGACCAAAAAAAATCCCTCAGGGCTATAATTATTTTTATAACCGTAGACTTTTAAAATCAATTAGGCCTTTTTGAAAATTCAAGATGGCGGATGCAGTATGGCGGCCAAATGCTTAAAAAAATCGATTTTCCAGGAAAAAAAGGTTGCAAAAATAGGAATCTGCAACAACTTAGGTCCTTTTTTGTCTTTAATTACATAGGACAGATGCCTGTAATAAGGTTATGTTGTAGCTTAACAAATTGCAACAGGGCAGATCCAATATGACGGTCATACCTCCAATATGGTGGCTAAATTTTTTTAAATCGATCGATTTGTAACAAATTTAGTTTACGGGGTTTTTTTGGGTTGCTGTTTACAAATATGGGATAAAATTTGCCAAACTCAAAATGGTGGATTCAAAATGGCGGCCACAATTTTTGGAAATGAACGGATTCATACTAGATTTGTAGTGCTACAAATTTTGGCCACCAAAAAATTTCTGCCAGGGCTCAAATTATAGCTTTATAAATTTGCATAATTCGGTTATATATTAAAAGAAATCGCCGCACAACAAACCCAAGCTACTGAGGGCTAATTTTGCGTACGCTTATAAGTTGATAACGCAGTCTTTAACAAGAATATTTTATTTATTTTGCGCACCCGAAAGTTGTTTAACGTACGAGTTAGTACTGGTGGTGCCATCTATGAGCTTTCCTCAAGTTTATACTTTCATAATTTAATAGTACGTAGTTCATCTATGCACTTAATGCCAGAGAGCAGCTGGAGCCAACGTAATGTCTAAAAATGTCTAGTCTAGTTTTGTGAAAATATCTCCGACCATATAAAGGCGTCTAGAATCCACCATAACGCTGGTTGCGCCCGAATTACACTCGGTATATAAGCCCTGACAACACATGCAGTGCGTTGAGTGGCCAAGCACTCAGATACCACGTTTTTATGGTGGCGCAATAAAGCAAAAAATATGTGGAATCCTATCCTATTTGGTTGCTGCTACTTGTAAAATATGACAGGGGTCTGATTCCGGTCTTGCGATTCACGGGACTTTTGAAATCGTGTTGGATTATGAATCAGGAAGCAAGATCTGGTTTAAGATCAGCGTCCCAAAAACCGACTATAAATGTTGGCCTTAGATTGCCGCAAAAATTCGCGCCTGACAGCGCGTGGCACTGGTCGGAGACGTGCGTGGTTATATTTTATTCACAGTTGGTAATTGTTTTTTTCATATCTATCATACACATATAGGATTATTTAAATTTGCAAGGCTGTCAGTGGAATATAACTAGACACGGTTTTGATGGACGGCAGACGCAGTCGGACGCGGCTATGTGGCCGCGGTCTTAATGATGGGTTTGGTCCGGTCTCGGTATAATCGCTTAACTCGTAGTGATTTTCGAGATATCGCAAGATCGGCAACAGACCTTATTTCTCCTTTTTGTACTGTAAGTTGACCTGTATTTATACAGTCCCTTATTGATGTTGTTTTCGATATTGTTTTATCCTATACACGTTGATTGCGATTAATACAATTTTCAGATATAAGTCTGCATACATTTGTTACAATTTTTAGTGTCGCCTTAATAATTACGGCAAAAGGTAGAATGTTTTTAAAAACTGTTACATCTCATTGATTTTTAAAAATCACCGCGAGTTGAGCGATTATACCGCGACCGGACCAAACCCATTATCAAGACCGCGGCCACATAGCCGCGTCCGACTGCGTCTGCCGTCCATCAAAACCGTGTCTAGTTATATTTCACTGACAGCCTTACAAATTTGAATAAACCTTTATGTATATAATACATATGAAAGAAACAATTACCGACTGTAAATAAAATATAACCAGGCACGTCTCCAACGAGTGCCACGGGCTGTCAGGCGCGAATTTTTGCGGCAATCTTAGGCCAACATTTATAGTCGGATTTCGGGACGCTGATTTTAAACCAGATCTTGCTTCCTGTTTCATATTCTAACACGATTTCGAAAGTCCCGTGAGTCGCAAGACCGGAATCAGACCCCTGTCATATTTTACAAGTAGCAGCAACCAAATAGGATAGGCTTCCACATATTTTTTGCTTTATTGCGCCACCATAAAAACGTAGTATCTGAGTGCTTGGCCACTCAACGCACTGCATGTGTTGTCAGGGCTTATATACCGAGTGTAATTCGGGCGCAACCAGCGTTATGGCGGATTCTAGACGCCTTTATATGGTCGAAGATATTTTCACAAAACTAGACTAGACATTTTTTGCCATTAGGTTGGCTCCAGCTGCTCTCTGGCATCAAGCGCATAGATGGAATACGTACTGTTAAGTTTTAAAAGTATAAACTTGAGGAAAGCTCATAGATGGCACCACCAGTACTAACTCGTACGTTAAACAACTTTCTGGTGCGCAAAATAAATAAAATATTCTTGTTAAAGACTGCGTTATCAACATATAAGCGTACGCAAAATTAGCCCTCAGTAGCTTGGGTTTGTTGTGCGGGGATTTCTTTTGATATATAACCGAATTATGCAAATTAATCAAGCTAAAAAACTTTTTTGAATACATGAATTTTTTTTTAAAAAACGACAATTATAATTAAGAATCGGAAAGAAAAATTTCCACATAGAATTCCATGGAGTATCATATAGGATTTTTTTTAATATAAAATTGCTCAACCTTTACAAAGTTGTTCGGCATATTGCATCCGCCATCTTGAATTTTCAAAAAGGCTCAATTAAATTTGAATGTCTACGGTTATACAAATAATTTTAGCCCTGACAGAATTTTTTTGGTGGCCAAAATTTGGAACACTAGAAAATCTAGTATAAATCCGTTTGTTTCCAAAAATTGTAGCCGCCATTTTGAATCGGCCATTTTTAATTTGGCAAATTTCATCCCAAATTCGTAAACAGCAACCAAAACAATCCCCGTAAACTAAATTTGTTACAAATAGATCGATTTAAAAAAATTTGGCCAACATATTGGAGGTTTGACCGTCATATTGGATCCGCCCTGTTACAATTTCTTAAGCTACAACATAACCTTATTACAAGCATCTGTCTTATGAAATTTAAGACAAAAAAGGACCTTAGTTGTTGCAGATTCTTCTTTTTACAACCTTTTTTTTGCTGGAAAATTGATTTTTTCAAGCTTTTGGCCACCATATTGCATCCGCCATCTTGAATTTTCAAAAAGGCCCAATTAGTTTTAAAAGTCCACGGTTATACAAATAATTTGAGCCCTGGCAGAAATTTTTTGGTGGTCAAAACTTAGAGCACTACAAATCTAGTATGAATCCGTTCATTTCCAAAAATTGTAGCCGCCATTTCGAGTCCACCATTTTGAGTTTAGCAAATTTTATCCCATATTTGTGAACAACAACCAAAAAAACCCCCGTAAACTAAATTTGTTACAAATCGATCTATTTAAAAAAATTTGGCCACCATATTGGAGGTTTGACCGTCATATTGGATCTGCCCTGTTACAATTTGTTAAGTTACAACATGACCTCATTACAGTCATCTGTCTTATGTAATTTAAGACAAAAAAGGACCTCAGCTGTTGCAGATTATTTTTTTTGCAAACTTTTTTTGTTGGAAAATTGATTTTTTTAATTTTTTGGCCGCCATATTGCATCCGCCATCTTGAATTTTCAAAAAGGCCCAATTGATTTTAAAATTCTACGGTTATACAAATAATTTTAGCTTCGAGGGAATTTTTTGGGCCGCTCCATATTTTGGCCATTCGAGTGTTACGGCTGACGTGGAACGTCCCATATATATAATAGTAGGGCTTCGCCCCCTGCACGCTCCGCGTGCCAACCCCCATATTTTTATAAGTCTCAAAAATTTTTTCTTTTAATAAAAATTTTATGAAATCTTATACAAATTCTATAAATACTAGTGGGGCTGTGCCCCCTGCATGCTCTGCGTGCCAACCCCCATATTTTTATAAGTATCCAAAAAGTTTTTTTTTAATGAAAATTTTATGTCATCTAATACACATTTTCAACAAAAGCTGTTGGGTTTGACAGGAGGTACCAACGGTTTTATAGAGTAAAAGAAAAAAAGTTTGGTAAAGATCCTTTGTCTGAAAGTGAGAAAAATCGAACTTTTACCTTAGAGTGGTACGGAAGTGACAGGTGCAGAAGTGACATTTCGAGCTTTGGATTACTATTGCTGCTCGTAGACGTAGCATAAACGATTTTCGATTTTCCGCTCTTTAAGCGTCGGTTGTCAATAAATAACCTAAGAAAAAAAATGTTGCTCACTGTTCGAGTAACTAAGTGGTGGGCCCATGGCGATGTGGAAGTGATCAAAATTTTTGTCCACCCGAAAATAAAAACTTAAAATCTGTAACAATTAAGGTGGTTGGGACTTTCGACGGCTTTGGCTTGAGCGTTTGTTTTATTTTGATGTAAGATTCGAAAAGTGACCACTAAAAGGCGTTTCCAAGTACAATAACGTAGTTTTTAAAGTGATTCTCGCTACTATCGACATTTCAGTGCAAATCGTGGGACACTGAGTCTATGATGAAAACTTTTTCTTACTGATTAGAAATGAATGTTATTATGGCATAAATGTAACATACGATGTCTATAATTGACAATGTATGTGCAAGTATATGCCAGAAAAGCATTTTTTTTTTCTATTAGGAGCTTTGAATGCGCGAAATTGAGATTGGGAAGTCGTACTGATGTGACATTTTGACCAAATTAAAAAAAAATTTTCTTATTAAAGAGTTGAGGTATCAGCTTGAAACTTTTTTCCAAAAAAGATAGACACTTTTGACGGAACTTCACACAATTGAAATATTCAAATTTAATTCTACTTAGTAGCATGAGTTGTGGACCCGATGTGAGCCACTTACGGCAGAATCACCCATATACATATACATACATATGTATAGGGAAAGAAATGAGTAAGTTTAAAGAAGATAAAGTAATTTTTATTAATGAATAGTTCAACAGCAGTAACCATTTCTATTATTATGAGAAATTAGAAAGTATGATAAAGCCAGCACAATTTGCAAAAAGAATTTTCCTACAAAATTTTCTTTAGAAACAAAATTTACGAAAAACGGTTATCCCGAGTACAAACGTTCTAACAATACAATATTAAACTACGTCTACTGGATAAAAAATAGTGATGTCAAAATTCTAGTAGACAATTCAATGGTTGTTCCATACAATGAATTTTTATTACGAAAATACAACTGTCATGTTTATGTGAAATGCTGTGCGTCAATCCAAAGCATTAAATACATTTTTGACTATATTCACAAAGGAGAAGATCGAGTTCTATGTAAATTAAAGAAAGAAACGGAATCTGACAAGGAAATATAGGACGAAATTTCAAAATACTTAGACGGACGTTATTTGAGTCTCATGGAAGCTGCATAACGATTACGAGAATTCTCTCTTTGTAGACGTAGTCATTCTATATTTATTATCTTAAAAACAAACAGAAAATCGTTTTTGATGAAAAGAAAGTTTTGGATTCAATACAAAATTGGAAAACACCATTAACAGCGTGGTTTGAACTTTATAAAAGAGACGAATACTTGCTAACTCAACTAAATACATTAATATTCGATAACATTACTTTTACAACCTTCAAACTAAAGAATGGATTAAAAGTAAACGTGTGAAAAAAAAATGAAACTATTGGTCGATTAAATGTGGTTTCACCTAAAGATCAAGAGCGATTTTTTTAAAAGTTAATATTAAATAAAGTTAAGTGCAAAACGTCATTCACAGACTTGAGAACTTTTGATCAAATTACTTATAACACTTTTAAAGAAGCTGCTGTAGTAATGGGATTGGAAGAGCATGATTCACAATTGGACATTATATTTGATGAAGCTTGCTGTGTTATGTTGCCATTCCAATTACGAAAATGTTTTGCTTGGCTTATCATATCTTAACAATTTGAAGGTAATACTATTTGGATTAAATACAAAAATTTTTTCACCGAAGATTTTAAAAACGATAAGGAGAAGCAAGCTCTTTTACACTTTAATGAAATTTTTAAAGTTAATGACACGTCTTGTAAACACTTTGGCTTACCAGAACCAAAAGAATCATAAGAAAATATCTATTTCGATAAAATAAATGAAATCAAATTTTGTAAACAGAAATTCAATGAATTTCTTATAAATTTGAATGAAGATCAAAATTTTATATTTCATGAAATAATAAGCTCTAATAAAAAAATATTTTTCATTGATGGTCCAGGTGGTTCTGGTAAAACATTTCTATACAAAACCTTAATTTATTACTTCCTATTATACTCCCTAAAGGAATGACAAGACTTTTATTCGGACTTCCTTTAGATTAAAATACAATTGAAACTTTATTTTTAGAATTTGAATCTGACCAAAAAAAAATTACGTTAAGTAAGTGTCATTATTCGGGATAAAGCTTCGATGATATCAAAAAAAGCATTAGAAATTATGATAGAACTTTACAAGATCTGTGGAACTCTGACAAACCTTTCGGCGACAAATTAATGATTTTAGAAGGAGACTTCCGACAAATTCTTCCAGTTGTAAAAAATTATAATAAAATTGGTGTCATACAAGAAACAATTGAATGCTCACATCTATGTAAAATTTTTTCTGTTTCACATTTACGAATAAATTAACGATTAACCGATAAAAATCTTGCATCTTTATTACTTGAAATAGGAGATGGAAAAATTGGATATTATGAAATTCCGAAAAAATGGAAAACAATCGCTGTATGCAAAAAAAAATTTCAATAACATTGATAACACAGGCCTGCAAGGTTTTTTTCTTTTCAGTCCAATAGTCATATCCTAAGTATTTTTTCGCGCTGAATCCGAATCCGTTGGCCAAATTTTCCTATCACGTCAGGATTTTGAGCAATTCTAACCTAAATGTGCCAAAAAGCGTGTTTTTTGCACTTTTGCGCGTTGAATATCTCAAAACTATGGAATGATAAGGCAAATCGGACAACGGGATCGTTTCCAGCATGCCAAAATCTACAGAAAACTATATCAAAAGCGTGAAATGTAAAAAAACTTTTTTTGTAATACTGAAAAGAAAAACTACTTGGCGCGAAATCGACGATTTTTATAAAGAAATGATGAAATTTGATGATTTCAACCAACCGAATCGCTATTATTATTATCATCATCATCATCATCATC
>JAPYYV010005185.1:0-17603 GCA_030522625.1 Copidosoma aretas | reverse complement strand
GGAGCAGCGTGTATACATGTGTGGGTGTAATTTTAAAAATTACACACACACATACGTAAAATTAAAAATAATATTAATGTTTGTTTATTAATTTGACTGCAAGACCGATATAAATATTTGTCTTGTTTCAACATTTACAGTCGACAAAAGTATTATTGGTGTTTATATATATATATAAATATATACATAAATATATTTTAAAACACTCATACTTTTACACTCAGTGACTGTCTTGTCACAGTAAAATACTTATTTCTTCTATGTTGTATGTCAAGGGAAGTTTCTAATATTAAAAGACATTCGATTTTACATTAATTACAAAGTACAAATAATTTTTTTGTATAAAACATTGAACGAAACATAAATTATCTATGTTGTTTTACATAATGAGATACTTTAGGAAGTCTTATTATTATCTATTACGAATAAAATAGAATGGTTATACTAACGGATAGTCAACTATTTTGTTTTAGCCTGTACTATAGTGATAGGTATAAGATCTTATAACTGTCTGCATTCTGCTTGTCGTATCCTGCTATTTTATACAAAAATCATGGGAATTCAATAACTATATCTGATCCGCGATACTATATTAGTCGCTATTTTGAATAGACAATATATTTACGCAAGTAACCGTATTTGACTCTTCATACTAACTTTTTAATATTAATATTATGGGTTATAGTACAATAGACGATCCACAATTTTTCGTTAGCCGCTATTTTTAATTTAAAATGGTTTAATACATTTTACTCTATTGTACGTGCAATACTCTCTTCGTTAATATTCAATTGTAGGGACTGTAGCGAAATAGTTGATTTGCCATTTTGTGCAAGACGCCATTTTGAATGCAGAACGTTGCAACTCATTTTACTATAATTTACTTACCATGATCTTTCATTAAATACCCATATTGTAGGAGTTTTGGTGAAATAGATCATCTGCTGTTTTGTATTAGTCACTATTTTAGATAGAAAATTAGGAACTTATCTTACTCGATCCTACTTATCGTACCCTTTCATTTGATAGGCATAATATAGGGAACCTACTGAAATATATTCGCCGCCATCTTGTGATAGTCGCCATCATGAATGGAAATTGATGCAATATATTTAAATGTATTTTACTTACCGAATTCTTCCATTTGACATCCATATTGCAGGGGTTGTAGTAAAATAGATCATCTGCCATTTTGTGTTAATCGCCGTTTTGAATGGAAATTGATGCAATACGTTTGAATGTATTCTCTTTACCAAACCCCTTCATTTGATACCAATATTGCAGGGGTTGTAGTGAAATGGATGATCCGCCATTTTGAGTTAGTCGCTATTTTGAATGGAAATTAAGGCAATACATATAAATGTTGTTTGCTTACTGAACCCTTTTATTTGATATCCATATTGTAAGGGTTGTAGTAAAATGGATGGTCCGCCAGCTTATGTTAGTGGACATTTTGATTAAAAAATGGCACCTTACATTTTATTACATTAAATGCATGTTCACTGCTTGTTTGATCATTATTTAGAATGAGGTGAAATGAGTAAAATCGAATTACGACAAAAATAATGCAAATTATTTACAATTCTTTCATCTTGGCCGCCATATTGCCACCACCATCTTGAATATTTACAAATCGTCCTTATTATTGAGCAATGTGACCTTAATAATATAAAGGATGCATATTCATTGTGTTTTGTACAAATTACAACAATGTCTGTGAAAAATGAAATTTTTGTCATTTTCGGGCACGTTTGGGATGTTTTACTGCCCCCCCAGAGACAAAGGATCACTTTGGTCCATTTTTCTGTTATTTTGCTATCCAAAACTTTAAAAATTTCAGTCTTCTCACAGCTGCTTCTATGAAATTACCTAAAAATGTTTTGGTTTCTAAGTATTTACAGCCCTCCCCTATTTTGAGTATAACCGCCCCCCCCCCCTCCAACGCCCGCCCTTCAAAGCCCTCCTCCCCCGAAAGCCCCATGCACCCAAACAATGCTGAATATATCTGTAGTATGCAGTGCATACGGATATACTTGTGTAAAATCGGCATAAAAACAGAGTGACCGAGCGACCAAAAAGATACACCCTACTTGACCTTATTGTGGAGTAGGAAAAAAGTTTTTAATGGATTAGACAAAGGGACTGGGCGATCTTATAGGACTTCTAACACTAAATAATGAATATTGAATACATTAAGGGCATACTACAAAGTGCGTTTAACCAATGAAATGAAATATACTTCAAACAGTTAATCCCCGGTAAACTGATACGTTCGATCGCCTACACCCATATTTGATAGGATTCGTAGAGTTTATGAAAGTGGAAAGGTCTTTACGGATCTTATTTATACCTGCGAGTATGAACGAGATAGCATGCGTAGCACGAGCAAAACTCGCCCATCGTTATAAGGGTTAGTCGACAGAAGACAAATCATCTTACACTAAATTTTCTGCAGAAATAATTCATAAAAAATAACATGTAAACTAATGACACGGCGTATGTCAATTACTAAATAAATAGTTCCTAACTAATAAACTATAACCGGTAATATTACTTATAAGAGGTTTTTATCAAGTGACAATCGAACTTTTAACGAAAAAACCTTTACAAAATTTCAAAATAATTGAAAGACGTTTATTGAATCGTATGAAGTGTTTAGAATTAGGGGTTTTGTATCATAATAAAATGAATTTTATGTTCTATGTGAAATAAAATTATTGCATGGGTTAATAATTGCAAAATAACAATACAAATCTATTAAACCTTCGACATGCTGTTACACAGTAATTCAGTTTCCATTATAATTTTCGAAGAAAACAATAACTAGGATAAAATAGCTCTTTCGTAGAAAAAGAAAGAATCAATATTTTTTATTAAGGGGGTTGGTGCGCAAAGGCCTACAAGGGTTGCAGTCCTACTAGTATATATATGTATGGGTCATTTCCCGTCAACTAAGAGTGGTCAAAGACAATTTTAAGTGAAAACATATAGGGATCGATAGGGCTTGTTTGGAGACTTACCAACCCAAATTTTCAGATTTATTTAAGCATGAGCAGTATACCAGTGACGGTCACAATATTGTAAATTTCTATCTGACTTTAAATTCGCATGATTTTCATCAAAAATATTAGAAAAAATATAATAGGGAGGACTTTTTACGTCTTTTTTAGCGTAGAATCAGATAAAAATTTTTTAGGTATTCTATGGAGTAATTTTCACCCCCCCAACGGGGGGGTTTAAAAGTTAAAAATAAAACGTTTGCCAAGAATAACACGATTTGTTTTTTTTTACTACGTTTATATGTCTACTGTGTGAAAATTTTTTATGCTTGATGTGCCAAATTCAGATACAAGCCCGAAATAGCGTAAAAGCCGAGATACCCATTTAAACGGTATTTTATTATCCTCTGTGGTAGTAAAAGATAAATAAAAATCATGCACATGCATATATTTATGATCGCATCTGATAAATATGAAGTTTAAATTTTGAAATTCTAAATAGCGCACGCATTATGACAGATCCATTTTCTTAAATTTAAATATTTTAGATTTTAATATATATTTTGATATTTTAGGAAAAATTTTAAGAAAAAAACCTTTCTGATGATTTTTTGATATATTGCTACGTTATTAAGTAAAAATTCTAGAATTTTTTATACAAATTATGTTTTAACAAAGAACAAATTTTTGTTTGATTCCATTAAAAAAAATGACTAGATTATAATATGATGTGCTGTTAGTGTCGCTCAAAGCGAATCTGCAATGCAATATCTAAAATTTAAAATAGCGAACGCAATATCGCGGACAATTTTTTGTAAATTTAAGTTGTTACATTGAGAATTGCGCTCGAAGTATTTTTTGCTTCTTCGGTCTCCCATTTCTCATTCCTCTATCTCTCTCTCTACCCTCTTTCTAATCTTTCTAAACAAAGCGCGCGGCGTGTCTCAAGTTCGCAGCACAACGATGCGCTCGTGTGTAAGGAGAGACAGAATAGGATAACTGATCACGAAAGGTATCTTGTCCGAATTTCGCTCAACGACCACCACACTTTATACCTCCCCATTCTCTTCCTCCCTAGCCATCACAAAGACTGCTTAGTCAACCCGTACTCGAATTATAAACGCGACTTCCTTCGGGTTATCTGCTAATAAGCAGAAGCGATGCCACCAACGAACGAAAGCTGGGATCAGTACTGCTGCTGCGATATAGTCCCAGAGACAAAACATACAGATCATTTTGAAAACAAAATCAATAACCATGTAAAGGAAGACGGAGGATATGAATACAAATTCCTTCCTCTTCCTGCCATGAGACGATGCGGCATAATTCTAAGAAATCAAGATCGCCTCATTGTCCCTTGGCACGGCAGTGACGATAACGAGGCGAAATGTTCAGCTATATAAGCCCCTGATTTTTTCGTAGCTAAGCAGTCGTTCATGGTCCGACTCACGAGGCAAAGGTACCTCCGCCATTAAACTACGACCCGGAGAATCCGGTCGTATATGCTCTCGTCACAGACGTTCTATACCCGGACACCCGAGACAAGCACCGTAGAATCTCGCCTCGCGCCGTCACTGTCCTCCTTTTGTATCTAAAGGACATAATAAAAGTAAGTCCAATTCATTAGGTAAAAGAAAAATGTATTATTCAATTACCCTCGCCTAATAATTATAACTAAGTCATGTGCCAATTAGTCCGCATGCTGATAGCCAATCGACGCATAGTGCAAATACTAAAAGCCATGGAATTAGCTGAACGCGTTAACTATACGTACCCAGGCTATTGAGCGAAAGCATAGGCCTAAAAATTAAATTATATAGAATACGTCATCTCCGACGTAACAAAGTATTTTGATTCTAAACAATACTTAGATATTCTACGAAAAAATGAGATAATATCTCTGATGTAATTTCGTAATAAAATAATTTGTCTTTTAATACAAAATTTTCTAGTTTTTTTGCAGCATTCTATCTCACATAAAATACGATTTTTTTTTATACTATTTATGATTTTGTTAAATAAAAGTGATGAGTTATCTGTATTATACTATTCTATTACAATTCCTGCATGGGAATCTTAAGCTGGATTTTGGATATTGAAAATGGCAGACAAAATGTGAAGAATACATGTTTTTTAATCTAACGATTTAAAAAAATAATACCGTTTACTTTAAAATATTGTTAGCAATTGAGGTTCTTCATGATTTTTTATGTTATGCTTGAATCAAGGCTATAAATGAATAAATTGAGGAGATAAAGTGAAAAAATCATATGCTACAGAGAATATTCTAACATTGTTAAAACAAAAAAAAGATTCGATAAGCGTTTCCAAATTTTTAAAGGATCTTATGATTTTTATGTACACTTGAGGCTAAGTTCGTTTTTGTTCGTACATATCCATTATCTAAATACATCAGACAGTGTTTTGCTACAATTATTTTATTTTATTATTTTATTTAAACTTTTCATGGAGCTTTTTTTATATAAATCATACACCTTGGATTCTAAATATTTAAAATTTATGTTTGGTAATTTATCTGTTTGTCTCAGACAATTATACGATTCTTTCGCAGACAAAATCGTGTCCGTTGACTGGAGGCTCGCCTGTGCAGCACTACGTTTGACTGTTGCTCCTAGGCCCCTTACTATGTGCTCTTGGGAAATAGTTATATTTAGAATCGATTTAAAAATCTTCATTGTGGTGGGATAAATACATCACATTTTTATATTGCTGAGGGCCATCTGTAAAGTAATACAATTTTTTCACTCACTCGAAATTGTTTTTTAAATTTTAATCACAATAGTATGGTAGGCATAAGCTGATATCGGGTCATTAATTGAACAATTAGAGATCATAACTTACCTACAGTGTTATATCATTTTGTTTCATTTGTAGTAAATAACTACATTGTAAACCGTTCCTTGATCATTGTTCCAATGAAATCCGGTAGCTGCATCTTGCACAGTAAATGCATAATTCTCCGAAAAATCAGCTCGTATTAAAAACTTTTCATCCAAAACTTTCTCTTTCAAATGTCTGCTGTGTTAAGATTTTTGTTGAGCTTGAAGGAAGAATATCTTCAACTTCATCGCAAAAATAATCAATGAAACTTGAGTATCTATAAAAAATGTTTCTAAGATAGCTCTTGGTTAAAATACCAACATACTTGTTGTTTTCCGTGGGCTTTTGCATTTTTTAATCTAATAAAAGAAAAACATCGATACTAATTGTGTAAAACATGAAATTTGACAATCTATTTCAAAATTACACAATATTTAAAAGAAATGCTCTCTAAAATAGTGTACAAGTGAACGTATTATTTATTTTATGTATGCTAATCACTTTTATTAAAAAAAAATTAGAAAATTTATACGTATAACACCGCTAATACAGAAAAGTCTGTTCTGCAAGAAAAAAGAGAATATCCCATGAGACTTTATTTTTTGGATAATTTATGTTCAAAAAATTGGATTTATTTAAAATAAATGATTTTTTTTAAGAGGGTGTATTTAATAAATTTGTATTTTATTTTAATTGGCTTCATGTGCAATTTTGAAACAGCACCCCCGTCATCCTTCTTAAGAACAATTGGCCTATACTAGAAGAACTCAGCACGACGAATTGATTTGTGTGCGCTTGCAGACAAGTAACTTTGAGGCTTGGCTGTCTGTCGAACGAAGCCGAAAGCATATGGTTTATAGTGGTATTCTTCTAATCCTGGCAAATTGTTTTCAAGTTGGCCGATGAGGCGCTGTTTCAAAATTTTGCACGAGGCTAATAGCAGTCAAGTTTATTCACCATGTATGTATGAGAATTTGTAATAGAAAAATTAGTACGTGTGAGTAGGTATTAACATATAACCACCGCTTATTGGGATCCCAAAACGTCACGTGACTCTTGCGATATATATAACCAGGACGGGATCAATTAACACAGGCTTTATAAGGACGAATCTATTTCTATTTTTTTTACGCCTACAACGATCGTGTTGTGGTAAAAACCTGTAAATAACATATGTTTTTTGGGATAACGGTACTTAAGGTATTTTTTTTTCATCTTAATCGTTACTTGAGGCTCAAAACCTTACTACAAAAGTGCAAAACTCACATTCAACTTGTACAAATCTGGTAAGTAGACAGCTATATACAGGCAATGGCAGGAGAGATTTGTACCGGTTAAAAATGCGTTTTGCACTTTTAAAGTGAGGTTTCAAGCCTCAAATAACCATTGAGATGAAAAAAAAATATCTAAGGTAACGTTATCCTAACAAAATATGTTATTTGCAGGCTTTTACCGTTACACGATCGTGGTAGACGTAAAAAAAACAGACTCGTCCCCATAAGGCCTGTATTAATTGACCCTGTCTCGGCTATATATATCGCGAGAGTCACGTGACGTTGTGAGATCCTATTAGTGAAGAAAAAAATATTTTTTCAGGTCTAAAATCAGTTTTATTATGAAATAATGTTTAATTTGTTTAACTTCTTGATAGTTCAATAACTGTTATAAATAATTAAATAAACTTACCACTGATCGTTAATTTAAGACTTTGGTGACAGGTACATACGCATATGCTGTTGGTTCCACTGCTTCTATCTAACACGCATTATTTTGGATAAGGGAAGAAAATTCACTAAAATCTATAGGTATATCAGGATATTTAAGTTTAAACAATTGGTGGATTCGTTTCAAATATAAAAGTGACAACTGCTTTAGAATTCGTTGTCTCTTTCTGTTATCAGTTCTGACAGTTATTACGTCTTTTATGCCAGAAAAAACCTTTTTCTGCAGTAGAATTGATCAATAATACTTAATAGATCATCAATAAAACTTTTTCATACAAAAATTTACATAATATAAGCTGCATAGAAGTAATATATGGAACACGAAATCTTAATTTACGGCAATTCGAAAAAATTTTAATTGACCATTGGTATCAAGTAAGCTTGTCTGAAAACAGTTCTGAGATGGTCCATCTAAATGCCTTTACTAATACAAGCATACATACGTAATTGCAATTCATGTTTATAATTGTCTTCGTGGGAAGCACTTTTGTTAGAACGGGCGGTCATGACCCATCCTTAGGAACAATTTTTTAGAGAATGCATAACATACAGGGGACTAACTTGAGAGCCAAAACAACAGTTTGAAGCAATGAAATCAATTCGCTCTCGGTTACGTCATTATAAAAAGTTGATTGCAAAATGTAATGAAAAAAAGTATCTCGGACTCATTCTGTATATTATGCAAAGTATATTGAGGGCATTTAAACCATAAAATAATCCATCCGATGCTATTGGCATACTAGTTCAGCGTATACGTATTTTGCTCGTATTCAAATCAAAATTAATTAAAAATCTGCTATTGAAAACCATGCGAAGCTCATTTTTAACTATTCCTAAAATACTGATTGCGAATTTCTACTTTGCATACTTTTTACCAGTATAACAAATTCTAGCGAAATTGTTAATTTTTTATTTTAAAAAAAAACTGAACAATATTTTGAACTATGCTTATTCAAAATATTTGTATACTGCAAAGATAAATTGCCTTTAATATTCGTTGCATAATATAAAAAATTAGTCTAAGATACTATTTTTTATTACATTTTGCATTCAACTTTTTGTTATGACGTAGCCGAGAAAAAATCAATTTTATTGTTTTAAATCGTTGTTTTGGCTCTTAAATGAATAATCCAATATTTTGCATACTTAGAAAAACTGTTCATAACGATTGGTCATGACCGTCTGGTCAATATATCGATATTTCAAAATTTGTATCAATATTTTTTACACACTACAAATATTATATGTATAAGTGGTTTTTTTTTGCTCTAGAAGAAACAATTTAAAGCATGTATCCCAAATATTAAACTTAAAAAAAGTAAAATTAGCAAAATCATGCTCTATAAGATTGTAAAGTACAAAGTTTTGTCCTTTTGAAAAAAAAAATAACTTTTTCCAAACAGAACGAAACGTTTTTTGAGTTCTATTAATTAGTAGAATCCAGAGGATTTTAGATGAAGCTACTTTTATTTAAAATACGTTCAAATGGGCTATATTTGTACTTCTGCAACCTTTGTACGAATATATATTATACGATTTAGACGTTATAAGTGCACGTTTTCTATTATTTGGAGAACTCAAAATTCCCGTGTCCCGAAGTAATTGCCTCGCCTTCTAAATCATGTCCTTGGACACATCAAAATGCTGTTTAATCGTTGTGTAGCTCCAATTAGTTGGAAGTAAACTCACTAAATCCAATTTAATCGTATATGTGCAAGACTCCTCATTGTATAATAATTTAATGCGATTAAAGACAGCCACGGACTCGATACAAGTTTAGGAGGTAGGGTTATTTCCATACAATTGTCCTTCATATGGTCTTATTAAATACTGCTAATATCATAAGCTTTGACATAATTACTACCTACACTTAGGTCAGTAATCGTACTTGCACTAATTATATCTGTAATTTTTAATTAGAGTATACATAAATCAAAGTAAAAAAAGTTAGTTTGATTTTGGAAATACGAAGTATGAAATATAGTACCTTGCTGTGCGGTATCGGACGCAGTTTTGATATTCAGAGTATCTTTGTCGTATGAATTCGAAATTCTTTCTAGACACTCAGAGCATAAGTAGTGTGATTTATTTGAATAAGAAAATATTGATCGTACACTTTTAGATGGTCTACGTAAACTACCTTTTTTTCTCGTGGCAATCGAAATTGAAATAGATAACAACACCAATTTAAAGGAGACTTGAATTTTCTTTTTGACATTGTAGATGATAAAGAAAACAGACGATCAATGTAATATTGAAAAAATAAATAAGCTTGTACTTATAAAAAAGGGAGTGTTTAATAAGCAGAAAGGAAAATACTTAAAAAAATATTTGAAATCACCTAAGCGTTAAGGCTTTCAGTCGTAAAAATAAAAAGCAAAGGGTAGCTTTAAATAACATAGGGTACGTTTATTTTGAGTTCGGTCGGTCGTATAAAAGAAAAATTAATTTGAATTATTTGGTAAGCTATGTGAGCATTTACCAGGGTTTGGACAGGGGCCGATTATCAAATAGATATCAGCTGGATTGCACTTTTCTAAGCGGATTGGCCCCCGTCCGAGCTGTTGCACATGCACACATAGCTTAGAAAATAATTCAAAATAAATTTTCTTCCATCCATCACACTCCTCTGAGAAAATCTGGAGGTATCTGGTTTGGTGGAAAGACGAGAAATTAACGGCGAAATTCGATGACCTACCAAGGGAGGGATCTGGTTAGTACTTAACCGGATCAAAGCGAAGCTCGGAATATTGAGGTATTAGAACAGCCTCAAGGACGAAGAGAAAGGGAGAGGAACACATCCTGGTCAGGCTTCTGACTTATGAGCGAAGGAAATTACCTCACAGGTTTCCAGCCTAGCCGTGTCCATAGTTGTGGGACTGATAGCGACTTCACCGGATGAACTGGCCCAGGTCCCCCCCGTAAGAGACTCGCCGGCGACCTAGTTGCCGAAACGACAGGCTTCTGGCTTCCCTGAGTGGAATAGGCTTACCGCTTACTGCCAGCGGGACCCCGCCGACCAAGCGTCAGTGTGCGCCGACAACCTCCACAAGGAGGGATTTCCCCCCGGGTTCAGGAATCATCAAGAAAAACTGTAGTCAATCCACTAGAATCAGAAGAATGTGTTTTCGGCGCCGCGGGTACTTTTCCCACTGAAAAAGTCCGAGAATCGAAATTCCCGAAAATTCTTCGACAAGAATCGGACCCTTTTTGCCTTGAGTATATCAGGCTAGGAAGCTAGCACGCTAACCACTAAGCCATCGAGGACTCTGTATTAAGTTAATGGAAATTAATAGCTGGGGGTTAATTCATTTGATTTTCGGAGATTTAAATTGTCGCGCTTAGCGGGTACCGCCAACGACATCACTGTGACCCGAGACTACACTACACCACACTACACTGGATTGTAATGAAGTGTAGTGTTGTGTGATACTCTTTTGTAGAGTATAGTATCTCTGCCTCCAACACCAAACAGCAACCAGACTCTGAATCATTCAATTTATCATAATACATGATGTGGCGCCTTGTGAAGATATTCTGAAGGAAATACTGTCAGAGGAACTACAGGATTTTTTTCAAGAAATCACACAGGAATACTGGCAGGGCATGTTTGTCATATCAAGTAAAATTTTTGTCACAACTTTTCTGCAGAAATCACTGCAATATATTGCTGAACAATAAAATTTTTTAATCAAGAACAAATTTTGGAATTCTGGAAATTTCTGCAGGAAAGTAGTAGCAAGAATCCAGTCAGATATAACGAGCATGAACTGTCAGTATTTGTGCATGATGCATAGTAGCTAACTCTGCAGGGAATAATAGCAGTATTTCCCGTAGGATATTTTGGTAAAGATTCTCAGCGGTTACTGGAGTTTGCACTAATCTAAGTAAAATTTTACAACAAAATTCGCAGTCGGGTATTGTGTCCGCTATTATAAATATCCATAATCAAGCTTAAGGACGTTCAGTATATCAACGGTAGTTCCTATCTTATCGACACCTTAATTTAGTTAATTTTCATTAGTCATTAATTTTATGGTTATTTAAACTTAAAACAATGAGAAGAAGCACAAAGCTGATGATTTGTGGAGGAATCTATTCCAAATTTATTTCAATCAGTTGCAAATGGATCGAGAGAAGTTTCATCTCGTGACTATTAAACTAAAGTTCAGTGTTTATAATCAGTTTGAACAAATTTAGTGTGTTGTTGGGAGTTTCTGGCTTACCAACTACCTTATTTCAATACATCTCTATTATTTATTTATTCTACAGCTATTTTTACATAAAATAATGAGTTGACGCACAAAGCTGGTACTAAGACAAATTTATAAAGCAAAAATTTATTGTCATTAGATGGGAATTGAGAGAGAAAAGTTGCATCTCGTGATTATGTATTGGAGTACATGAGAATGATAATCACGAGATGCAACTTATCAATCTCAGAGCATCAGCTTTGTGCGTCTTCTCATTGTTTTACGTTAAAATAACCATAAAATTAATGACTAATGAAAATCAATAAAATTAAGGTAGTCGGTAAGATGGGAACTTTCGATGATATACTGAATGCCCTTAAGCTTAAGATTCTCAATCAGTGATGCTAACATAAAAACATGATATAGATAACTTATCGCTTTCATTTAACCAAATCATAAATAGTATAAATAAAAAAAACCTATTTTATGTAAGAAACTATGGTGCAAAAAAAGACTAGAATTTTTTACTCAAGACAAAGCATTGTGACACAAAATCACATTTTTTTTCTCATAATTTTGCGTAGAATTTCAGAGTATTTTTTAAAATAAAAATATTTAAATTTACAAAAATTTGTCCGCGATATTGCGTTTGATATTTAAAATTTTTGAAATCGGATTGCAGATTTGCATTCGGCGACCTTAACAGTATATCATATAATTATCTGGTAATTTTTTAATGGAATCGAAAATAAAATAAATAAAAAATTTTTTTTTTTTGTTGTACGTGATTTGTAAAAAAAAGTTCAATAATTTTTTACTCAAAAACGAAGAATAATATCACAAAATTATTTTATAGGTTCTTTTTTTTATAATTTTGCGTAGCATATTGAAGTAATTTTTTTAATTAAGAACATACATACGCCATATTCCGTGCGCCATTTTGAATTTTAAAACTCAAACTTCATATTTATAAGCTGCTGTCATAAATATATACGCATATAATTTTTATTTATTTTTTACTACCACAGACAATAATAAAATAACGTTAAAATGGGTATTTTCGACAATTGATGGGATTTTGAAAACGTATTTGAATTTGGCCTATCGAGAGACAAAATATTTTCCAAGTAGACTTAAAAAAGTAGTAAAAAATAGAAAGAAAAGTTGTCTTATACTTCGCGAATGTTTTATTTTTGACTTTTAAACCCCGATTGGGGGTCGGGGAATAACCCTATAAAATATTTAAAATATTTCTATTGAATTGAAATTATTTACTGCGGTATATTAGTTTTAGCCAATTGTTAAATTTTCGATCGATTAATGGAGGTCTAGAATGGTTTCTTTTATGCTTACTGCAATATTATAAAAAAGAGTTAATAGACTTGCTAAGTAATCTGCAGGTTTTTACTCACTCAAAACATTTATTGATTATAAAAATTATCAATATTATGTATTTAAAGTTCATGATTCGGAAAGTTTGATCGTTCGAAATGCATTTATTTTGTAACTAAGCATAAAATTTTCTATCTTTCTTTAATTTTATAACTTTTTCACAGTTTCACTACATAAATTTATAATAATTAATTTTTCTTTCTATACATTCGATTGAATACTATCTGGAATATTTGCGTAACATTTTATATTTTAAAACAAGTATTAAACAATACTTGAATATACTACAAATCTAAAGAATGTAATTCTAGAAAAGGAAAATGTTATAAAACCAAAGCATTAATCGAAAGTTATACTTGCAAATAAAATTGAAAACTTGGTTTTTCACACTATACATTCTGTGTAAACTTTAATTGTTTTTACATTTAGAGTTTTTGATTAATATTTATAAACGAAATCTCAGAGCATTGACAGAAAAATTTTCATAGAATCTATTTTTGTATGGCCAACTATACATTCCCGTGCGACTCTAAGAAAGTGATTTTTATACAAACTAATTATGATAATAATTATAAAACAGAACATATAGCAAGGTGGGAGATATGTTATGACTAATAAAAAAAATTAAAATAAACAATTTTACTTTATATCAGGTGTGCCCCTTCAAAATAATTATGTTTCTTATGGTATCAAAAAAATAAATACAGGAACGATTAAAATATTTTTCCTAACAATATATTTTTCCATTCACGTGGTTCTATGGTTTGCGTTTCAAAGTAGTTGTAAACTACTGAGGATATTTTCGTTGTAACTCTTTTTGAGTTTTGTAATCTAATAATGGTCTTGTTGATTGAACGTTGTACAAGCTTCGACCTTGCTGTAAATATCATAATCATAAGTATGTTTATTCTTACTGTGTAAGCTTGCCTCGTCCGTTCCCTGGTAAGGCCAACATGTGGTGCATCTGCAATTGGTTTTTGGTAGACTTGTCTCAAGAGATCGGCTAAGCTGACTAAACGTCATGTATATATCTTTGTAAATACAGATGCTCCCTCCATAAACAATTGGTATTTTTTTTTGGTTTTTTATACATACAAATAATATTTTTTTTTTTTCAAGACAATTTTTATAATTTTTTGATAATTAGCAGAATCACTTGTACGTCCACTAAAACAAAATGTTATTTCAGATCCGTAGATAGGGTATTTCTGTCTTCTTGCAGTACGTAGAGCATTTGCCAAGGACAGTTCCAATATACTATCTATCTTTAATTTATCATTTTTTAATTAAATTCTTCATAAGCTTAAGTATAATTTAAAAAAATCAGTTTAACGTGCTGTTTTAATACCTCAAAAATACTGTAGGAATTTTCTAGGCGCTGTCTATGTGGAAGAAAGTATCAAAAATTCAAACCAAAATAACTAAATAATCATACTATTATATTTTGTGGAAGTTGTAGATAGGCCGTAGATTGTCGGTTCCAATATTTTATGAACTGAACTGTTATGCTAAAAAATTATTTGATATAACTATAGCTTAAGAAAATATTTAAAACTTTGGCATGAGTATTTAAGAAATGTAATTTTTATTAATAATTAATCAATAGGATCCTAGATTTAAATATATATGAAAAGCTGGCGTGGTTTCCAAAGACTTTGGTCGCTTTCGGAAAGAATTAAATATGTGAGAGGGCTGTGCGGGGTGGTGTAAGAAGGCTTAGCCTGCTGCCGGAAGATATCGGCCGTTTACATAAAGATTCCGATTGTGGGGAGTGTAGAGGGGAAGAAAGGGGGGTAAACAAAAATTATAGCAGAGCTTGGGGAAAGGGGGTGATAAAAAAAGGGACGAATTTTACATACTGAAACGACGGGATAATTGTAAAAACTTTACCCTGTATTGTGAGAAGGCTGAAGTAGGGGTGGGTTTGATAGAATATTGGATGCTCCGGAAATCGGGTAAAGGGTGGAGGGAGCACATTATGTTCTAAAATGGTGGAAATGAAGGTCTGTTTGTCATAAATCAAAACTCTCAAGATAGAAAAATGGCAGAGATATGCATTTGTTTTCATTTGTAGGTAATCGAATAGAAAATTGGAAAAAACTATAGCCGGATTCTGAAAATCATAATCTTACCGCAATATTTACAGTTTTCGCAATTTTTTTAAAATGAGCAAAAGTGGTAATGTAAAATTTTTTGATTCGTTTCCAGTTACATATCGATGAGTTTTTCAGGTATCTTTGGATGAAAATAGATTACAAATTGGATTTTCTGATATTCTGCTGATTTAAACATAACTTTAAAATGAATATCAACATCAAATTCCGATCTAATGTGAATGAATGCAAAAATACGGACGAAAACATACGTCCTAATGTATTTTATTTCAGGAACGTGAAGTTTGATGATATTTTCTCTATCTGTTACGATGACTATTCCAAAATGCTGGACAAAATTATTAGAAATCTCTCACAAAAGTATAATTTTCTTAGAGATCAAATATCTTTCCATGAAAGAAAATTAGAAATAATTTTTTTTTTCATCCTTGTCGTAACACAATACTAGATGTAGAAGAAAATTAAAGAATCGTGACTTAACCCATAAATATTTGGATTTTCTGCTTTTCTAGAAAATGACGGAAAATAATAGTTTTATCATACTTACTTGTTCCAAGATACAATTTTTATACGATTTAAAATCAATTTTATGTAAAAATAACGTTCAAAATAAAAAATTTTCTAATTCCTATACATTTAAACATAACCATTAAAATTAATAGTTACACCAAACATATATCTACTATAGATTAATGCAGTAATATCAAGATAAATATTAGTCCTAATGTTTTTTGTCAAAGTAACGTAAAGTTTGACGATATTTTCTTTATCTTTTATGAAGGCCGTTCCGAAATCGCTGACAAAATTATTAGCATTTAGTAAAAACGAGTGCAATTTCTCATAAATTAAATAGTTTCTAAGAAGGTCAACATCCCGATTCGTCCAAAGTATAAAGTTTTACATTTACTTCTTTAATCATAATCGAAACTGGATGGTAACATCCTAACAATGCATTTTAATTATAATACATGCACTAAATTACACAACTCATAGCATTAATTTTGAATAATAATATTTTATTAGAACTAAAAATGAATGTTTCTATGCAGCTTCATAAAAATCGTCGTAATGACTTGATTTGTATCAAGAGAGTCTTTCAAAAAGTTTATATTCTGATTGACTGAAAAGTTCTCTTTTCTTTAATGTTTATAAAAATATATCAAAGTCATCTTGAGAGTCCGTGGAATAAGTATTATATTGCGTTATAATTTTATTAGATCGACAAATAAACCTCAATCATTTATAAAATAATTTAAAATATACGTACATTACTTTCCGTGATGTGCCGTATTTATGGAATACTGGAAATATGACAGCTGTTTGTGAGTTCAAGATTTGATTATGTTCAAGTTTGTGCCAAGTACTGATTGATTATTGCTAAAACAACAGTGTACTTCTTTTTCAATCCAAGTCAAGTGTATGTTGGGGTCTTTTGTTGCAGAAGTAAGTTCTTTAGGACTCAGTATTGCGAAGATCTTCCTTTGCATACGTTTATAACCTCAAAATATTACTTCAATATGTAAACAAGTACTAATCCAACCAGGTTTATTTTTAATTTTGTGAATGTTATCGCAGATTTTTGAATTGTGAGTATTTCGGAATATAAAAACAATGAATATAAGTGAGGCTCAGGCTAGAAAGAAGGTAAACAAGGTGAAGAAAGATAATCCTAAAAAAGGAGAAGAATAAAAAGACAGTTGTAAAAAAGCGAGTAATCCAGATAAAGCCAAAAGTAAAAAGAAAGAGATACAGTGTAGAAACTTTGGAGAAGGCTTTGCAGTTAGTCAAAAAAGGAAAGATTAGGCAAAAAGTTTCACTTGAGCTTAAAGTACCAGTAACAACAATTTTTATGTTAAATCTGTGGATTTAAAAACACCCTTAACTAATGGTAGGCCAGGACGACCCTGGTATGAAGCTTTTTTAAAACGGAACCCTGAAATTGTCATTAAAAAGTCTTAGAATTTAAGCCTGGCCAGAAGTTTTGCAGCATGCTTGATGGTTCGCCGCTGCTACTACAGCGGAACAGTAGAAAAACAGAATGAAGGTGATTGATGCGCGCATAGAGAGAAAATAAAAATAACTTCATACTGCGTCTTTATTTAATGAGAACACCTAATACGTGGCACATTGCTTTACAGAATTTGTCTTGTTCCTGATTAACTAACACACACGTGCACCGGCTTAAAGGCTAAGAATTACGTTTGCTTATGATTACACACACACCATAACTGTACTGAAAGAAGCGCGCCCCCAAGCACCATGCTCCACGCGCGACCGAGCTCGACCATGCCGAAAGCCAGACTACTTGTCTAGAGCAGTCAGGCACGTTATACATCTGAC
>JAPYYV010005184.1:0-15706 GCA_030522625.1 Copidosoma aretas | reverse complement strand
AGAGGGAGAGAGAGAGAGAGAAAGAAAGAGATGGATGTTTTAAAAAAAATAGTGTTTATTGATTATAAACTTTATAAAATGTATTTATAACGTGTTTTCTCGTCATGTCAATTTTTGTCCGTAACAAAGCTTTTTCTACGTAGAATCGAAAATTAGGGTTAATATTTTACTAAAATTATTTCAAGAAACATTTTTTGTTAGTGTTTTATAAGTTCCTGCATTTCATACTGTTGTTTTTTAATTATTTCATACTATTTCTAATGTAGATGGATATCAGATGGATATACAAACACTTGCACTAATATTTTATAGGGGTCTATATTCTTATCTTCTCCAATAGCATTTTACTTTTTGCACAATAAATATTTTTTTCATTCTTTTGCCACTTTATCTTAAATCTTTTGAACACAAATTTAAGCTTTAAAAATGTAAATCAAATAAAAATGTTTAAGTGTGTGTGTATGTATGTAATCAGTTGTATCTCAGGATTTCCTAGACTGATTTTGAACCAACAGGGGTGTTTTTTGTTTTGGGATTCCTAACAACGCTGTAAACAAAATTTGTGTATTACTGTATAGATTTTTTTTTCTGATTTTATGGATTTTTTAAAATCTTTTTCTATGAAAAAGTTGATTTTTAAGCTATTCATTTTTATTTAAGTATGTTTTACGATATACACTCTTAGAAATCATTTAATTTTACACAAAAGAACGTACTTAGTAAAATTGAAGAAATTGAGTAGCTTGAGGTGTGGGTGTAAATATGAAATGTATATTATCAGTCATATCTCATGATTCTCTTGACTGATTTGGATAATCTGGGGCTTTTTTGTTTGTTCTTATTATAATACTTATCATCACAAAAATAAAAAATATTAATTATTCTGTATCCGTCTGTATATTTTTATTTTTTATTTTGTTTGAATTTTTATACATGTCACCCAAGAATCGTATGTCATTTTTAATGTATCTGTATGTGCATTTGTGTATGTATAAATATAATTATATATGTATGTCCCTACGTTATTAGTCGTTTCTCAGAAGTCTCTTTACTGATTTTAATAAAATATGCTTCCAATTTCAAAATTTAAACAACATATTTTTTTTATGGAGTATGCCTTACAAATATATCAGTCTATGTTGAATGTATTAATTTTAGTGGCCTATTACTTTTAATTTAATTTAATCTAGAACATAAAATTAATATTCTTTATAACAACAATGATAGAATAATTTTATTCATTTTAGTAACTTGAAAATTGGTGATCCTTTTTGTCGTTTTCCCATGGAACAGTTTGTTTGTGGATGCTGTGATATCCTTTACTGACTTGAAAATTGGTTACCCTCTTCGTCCTGTTCCTATAGGAGCTGTTTGCTTCTGCATCCTGTAATATCCTTGACTCAATTCCGTAATGCAACCGTTGTTCTCCTCTGCTAGCCAAATTTTTATAACAAATGTTTTTAAAGTTCTTGTGTATTTTTTTTCAAGATAAAATATACTATTATCGCTATAACATTATGAGTAATAATATATAGTTATAAAGATTATGTTTTGAAAAAAGCTTTTTATTAATTTTTATTTTATTATAATTATTAAAGTATAATGTTGTAAACTAAAAAAAATATGAACCATATAACCTGTTACTTTTTTTCGGATAGATTCTCTATAATATTTTAATTCTAATTTTTCTTTATTTTTGGATATCCATTATGTTTAAAAAATAAAATATCAATTTCTTTGATTCTTTTTTTTCGATTTTATCGATTTTGAAAGTCGATTTAAAAAAAAGTGATTTATTAACTAAAAAACATTGCTTTAGAATATTTTGTGAAAGAAAATTGTGAAGAGCATGAAATTTCCTAAAAAATAAAATGTTATGATCGAGAAAGACAAATTGTTAAGGGTATATGTAAAAAATAAGTGCAACGTGTGAATGAGTAAGCCTTGTGCCATTACATTGGCAGCGGTTTTGAATTCGTAAGGTTCCTTTTTCTATATTGAATTACACAGCTGCACGAAAAAAAACTCAGTAAATTAGGCAAGAATCCAGATACTTCTTGCTATATGTTTTTGGAGTTGCTGAATTCAGACCGATTACAGTTTTGCTCTTTTACGTTAGGATTGTTCGTAACCTTTAGAATAGAGTCCTAACAACTTACAATAAGTAAAATAACTAATCTCTAGAAATTTTTATCCTTAAAACGCCGCAACCTCTGAACATTAAAATTCCACTATCTTGCAAAGCCTATAACTTAATATTCTAATGACTGTATAACCTAAAAACTATACCAGCCACAGAGATATCCACATTTGATGCCGAAAAATTGTTATAAATGGGCCGATTGATGGACTACCGTCAAATTTATCATGATTTGACCTGACAACTTCTTAACCCCGAGACCTAAAAAACTTGTTAACGTGTAAACCACATGACATTCTGACATCATAACCTTCAAATTCGACTAGTAAAAAGATACGCATCTCTGATGCCAAAAAACTTTAGTAAATGGCCTGTTTATCATGATTCCAGATTATAGGGGTTAACGAAACGTTGGCCAACCACCTTGGATCAGAGTAATTCTATTGCTGGTCGGGCTTAAAGTTGTTGGGTTGAAGAATTACGAGGTATTAAGTTTAACGCGGTCATAGAATTACGGGGTTGACGGTGTTATAGGGTTGAAGCATGGTGAGGTTAACGATACTTCAACAAACAAGCCGTTTACTACGATATTCCGGTATCAGGGTTCCATATCATTGTTGCTGGTCGTGTTTTTAAACTATACTGTTATGAAGTAATCTACTTCAGAGGTTCACAAGTTTATGGGGTTAAGGAGTGGTGGATTCAGAGCATGACGAATTCGATGATATTCAGGGGTTCAGAATTATTAAGAGTAAGTCAATACCCAATGATTCCTGTCTATCTATGTAGGAGCGCTCTTTTGAAAAAATTTTCTTATAGATTCGTTACCAGAACGATTTCTTAGGAATTTTTTTTTTTTTTTACTCACACCTAATAATTCTTTCAAGAAACGATTCCAAAAAGTGAGTTCAATAAAACGAACTTTTAACAGATAAATCTTGTAATGACAGATACAACCGAGCGTCTACATCAGTGACTCTTGGGGAAAAAAGTAAGGGGGGGGGGGGGGGTCATACCGGACATTTAAAAGTAAATACTTGTAGAAAACATATAATAGAATCACAATTTAAAAAAAAACCCTAGTACATACTTTGATCACTTTCACTTATTAATTGATCGGTTGAAATGCCGGTTTTCACTGTACAATAGTCATTTTATTAGTTAAGTAAACAGTAGAAATTTTACCCAGTCTGCCCTCCTAAGGGGCACACTTGGCTAAGGTGCGAGGCGTACCAAGCCCTAAGATGTTAACGTAAATACACATATATAAGTGAATAAATTATATGATATTACGAGATAGACAGTCTGAATTTGTTTATTTGTACTCTATGGCACGTACATACACAGTTTAAAATAACTTTTTTTCCTCTTAATTCTACTTTTTCATAATACAAGAGCAATCCCCGTCCCCACCTTTTTTAAATCAAACAATGAATATTTATAATACTGTACTTGTATTCATAGGCTGCAATATCTATATTTATTTAATTTTTTTTTTTTTACCGAAGTACCAACTAAGTAGTCCTTGTTTTAAAATCATACAAAGAGCATTTGCATAAGTTGATTATTTAACATTAATACTATATCAAATCATCAATATTTCATTGAAAAAAGCACTTATAATTTAAAAACATTTCATATTAATTGTGCGCGAGTCGTAAACAAGAATAAAAAAATTTCTCCCCAGAGGATTTAAACCCACAAACTCCTGGTCCGTAGACAATTGCTCTGCCAATCCAGCTGACGGAGGAGACTATACGATCGTTTGTAAGTCGTTATCAATTTAATGCTGATAGTAAGTATTTTTTATAACGACCTGCGGAAAAAAATTATGTTTGGTGTACTGTAGCTACGTTGGAGAGGTTAGATACGCAGCATAAACAGAGCCGTTGGTTGGTGCGCGAGAGTGCGGGCTGAGCGGCGGGGGCTTCATATACCTCGCTACCTGTGGCCATGAACGCCCCACATTTTCTATTTTTTCATCTAACAACAGTGACTTTTTATTAGAGTTAAAAAAAAAAAATTACTTATTGAAAGTTAATACCTTAAACTTTTGGTAAAACACATTTTTTAATCAATTCAAGTGTTTTTTCATCTTTTTCTTGACGTTTCAAAAATGATGCGGCATGGCAATGTTAACCTCTAAATTTCTATATTTATTCCTAAAAAACTACGTAACTTTTGAAAAAAATTTGTGCCCTGCAAATATCTTATAAAAAAGCAGTTACTAAAAGTGATGTAAAATTTAAAAAATTAGGTAGCCCCTTCTTCCCTACTGGCTTGATGTACCCCGCTTTCCCCTATATTCTGAATTTGTTTACATTATTAATAATTATTAATGGTAAAAGATCATGATAAGAACAATACTTCAACTTACAAATATCAATTACACACATAGTACGTGATGTAATGGAAATTATGTAAAATATACGATACAAAAGTTATTGTTATTTACTGAAAATTTGAGTAACTGGCGTTGCTGGTGAAATATTCAACTACGATACCTTATCAACGTCCATGTCCATGCGCACATTGATAAGAATATTAAGGTGGAGTCTAGGGGGAGTCATGGACCGGTCAACTGAGGTGTCTAGGTGCATCTGAGCCCCCATGATATTGTCCGGGTAAAGCACTACAGAGTTTTAGTGTGTTGAGTCTCCCAGCAATCGTAGATGGTGTCTAGGTATATGCGTAAACCTATGTCGGTGTCCAGGTAGAGTGCTACAGAAAGTTTCACGCGCTCAATTTCGGTGCAGTTACGGTTGGTGTCCTGGTGTACACGGAGAAATGTTTTCCTATAAGTGAGGTGCGATATACAGATAACTATACACGGAAAAATGTTTTCCTTTAAAAAGTAAGGTACAATATACGGCCACCTATAGGTAGCATGACGTACCTCAAAACTCAGCATACAAAGAACTGGTACCCCAGATTTCGAGGTACTTTTATTTAAACAAATTCTCTCTGAGACACTTTTTATCCGTCATTTGACAAAAAACTTGCGTCGCACAGTGGGAAATTTTTTTTTTCACATAAAACCTTATATTTCGAGAAAGGAAACAGATAAAGAAAATCATTTTTTTTTTACAATTGAATAAGGAATCGAAGAAAAATACTTAGAACGCAAAAAAAAAATCCATTTCAATATCTGTTGACGTTTGCAAGGTATCTAAAAAATGCTGGTTTTAAGAAGATTTGTAGGGTAAGTATCTAATATGGGCCACCTTTGTACTCTTTCTTATTTTTCTATTGGATTGAAAAGATAATATGAAAAAACAATGTTCGATCTGTTGGCGGTTGTGAAATATTCCAAAAATTAAGGTTTAACGAAAATTTACTGGTTAAGTTCCCATTTTTTTTGCGTTCTAACTTTTTTCCCTTGATTTCCTATTCAATTAAACAGAAAACAATAAAAATCATTTCTCCATCTGTTTCCATTCTCAATATATTAGGTTTTGAGTAAAAAAAAATAACATCTTCCACTGTGCGTCGTATCAAAATACGAACAATAGGTACGCTCGATGTTTGTCGGTAGTACCAAGCAACATCTGATGCACTTGCATGCAAGTAGCAAATGCTTTTTCCTTGCTTAAAACATTTCGCCACAGTGCGACACTACTCATACATACATTTATAAAGCCTAATCATTTTTATCTTAGCGATAAATCACACTCTGCAATTGTTAGTACGCTGCTGAGTACAGTTAAGCTGTGAATCATCCTTCTCAAGCGTAAGCGTACGATAAAACTATGTACTATAAAACAAAAACAGCTCAAAATACGTGCTGCAGCCCAGCCCAGCACAATTCTTTTTTACTAAATTGCTCTTAAAAATTTTTTCATCTTAATATTTTGATCTGATATAGCGTACACACCTTATTAAAAAGTAAATGCATCATAGAGTATCGAAAAGTTACTGATTTTCTAAAATTCGGAACACTTTTAGTGACCAAAGTTTTATATTTTGGGTTAAAATTTTTTTTCTCGGAACACTATCCAACTTATCAGCTATTACCCAACATCGTTAGAAACTAGACGGTCTTAGGAACATTAGTAAATTTTTAAGCCTGATTCGTTGAGTATTCTTTGAGTTTTGGTGAGTTTAACTAAATTTCGTGATAATTACCTTATATTTTGCTGTAGATACGTGTGTGCTCTGCTGGAGTCTCTATCAGAAGATAATAATTTAGCTGTCGTTATGTTCACGTAGATCGTAGTGGAAAAGCTGGTGAGATGTGTCTAATAAGACCACTGACACTTGTAAAGGTGCCTTGATATTTATGCACTCGCAATATAAGGTTGCTGGCTAAATTTTGCATCTTAACTATTAGACACATGCGTCAAAAATTATCTGTTCGATAGTTTCTAATGAATGAAATATATTGACACACGTTGACTTGTTCAAATTGAGATGTAAAAGGCGCTAAAGTATTTGAAGTAATTCTGATTTATTATTTGCATTGCCATATAATTTAGGGTTTATGAATTGTGTGATACGTCTAGTCTTACGAAATCTTTTAAGTCACTAGTATCAAAGACGCATTGCATTGACGCGATCGACTGATCGAGCTGATCAATTTACTTTTTATAGAAAAGATTGGCCTAAAGATGACGATCACTCAAATTTATGAAATTAATTCATTATCATTATTAGATAACATTTAAAAATGTCTGAATTATATACATTGTTTCCTCTTAAGCACAATTAATTGTATCATTTGTGTGATGCTAAAAACTGTTTCACAGCATATGTTTCTCGATTCTGAACAATAAAATAAGTAAATAAATAAAAGAAATATTTTGATGAGATAGAAGACATTTGATTGGCCTTTTTGCAGGTTGGCATTGAATTCATGGATCTGTACAGTCATCTGATTCCAGTGTATGAAGTTGAACCTCTTGAAAAAATCACAGATGCATATCTGGATCAATATTTATGGTACGAGGCGGATAAACGTAGACTTTTTCCACCATGGGTTAAGCCAGCTGATACTGAGCCACCACCATTGTTGGTTTACAAATGGTGTCAAGGTATCAACAATCTCTTTGACGTTTGGGATGCCAACGAGGGGGAATGCAATGTCTTGCTTGAATCGAAATTCGAAAAACTTTACGAAAAAATTGATTTAACATTGCTCAATCGTCTGCTGCGCTTAATCGTCGACCACAATATTGCTGATTACATGACCGCCAAAAATAACATAGTTATTAACTATAAGGACATGAACCATATTAACAGTTACGGTATAATTCGAGGTCTCCAATTCTCATCCTTCATTGCCCAATATTATGGACTTGTGCTGGATCTACTTGTTCTTGGCTTACAAAGAGCTAGTGAGATGGCTGGTCCACCACAAATGCCGAACGATTTTCTTAGCTACCAGGTTTGTTTTTTTTAACCTTAAAACTTCTTTTTTTATCATGAAATCGACAAAATAGTTCAACCTGGCCCAATTTTATTATTTTGGCTCAATGACGATTTGATCGATTACATCCTGGAAAAAAACGATTAAGAGACATCATTTGTCTGTGTTCATAGTAAATGCTTTTGATATCCTATTTAAAATGATTACAATTTTGAGGGAGGTCTCTAAGCAGATGAATTTGTGAAACATCTAACTGTATGATGCTCTGTTTGGATTTCTTTAATCCCACAATATTTTAATAATGTATATAAAAGAAATATTGGTGTTCATTTTAAACGAATGTATATATTTTTTCCTTATTAGGATAGAGCGACGGAAACAGCCCATCCCATTCGTTTGTACTGTCGCTACGTCGACCGCATTCACTTGTTTCTTCGCTTTACTGCAGACGAGGCACGTGATCTCATCCAGCGCTACTTGACTGAGCACCCAGATCCTAACAATGAAAACATCGTTGGCTACAATAATAAAAAATGCTGGCCACGCGATGCACGCATGCGTCTTATGAAACATGACGTAAATCTCGGGCGTGCTGTCTTTTGGGATATTAAAAACCGTTTGCCCAGATCTACAACGACGGTTCAATGGGAAAATAGTTTTGTAAGCGTTTACAGCAAAGACAACCCAAATTTGCTTTTCAACATGAGCGGCTTTGAGTGCCGTATTCTGCCTAAGTGCCGCATGACCCATGAGGAGTTCACGCATAAAGACGGTGTCTGGAACTTACAGAATGAAAAGACAAAAGAGCGTACAGCCCAGTGCTTTTTGCGTGTCGATGACGAGAGCCTGCAGCGCTTTCACAATCGCGTCAGGCAGATTCTTATGGCTTCTGGATCGACTACTTTCACTAAAATTGTTAACAAATGGAATACAGCCCTGATCGGTTTAATGACATACTTCCGTGAGGCAGTGGTAAATACTCAAGAGCTTTTGGACTTGCTAGTTAAATGTGAAAACAAAATTCAGACTCGCATAAAGATCGGTCTCAACTCAAAAATGCCTTCGAGGTTCCCTCCGGTCGTATTCTATACACCTAAAGAGCTTGGAGGTTTGGGTATGCTGTCTATGGGTCACGTGCTTATTCCACAGTCTGACCTCAGATGGTCTAAGCAAACCGACGTTGGTATCACTCATTTCCGATCAGGTATGAGCCATGATGAAGATCAGCTTATTCCTAATTTGTACAGATACATTCAGCCCTGGGAATCCGAGTTCATTGATTCGCAGAGAGTGTGGGCAGAGTATGCTTTGAAGAGACAAGAAGCAAATGCTCAGAACCGCAGATTAACTCTCGAAGATCTCGAGGATAGCTGGGATCGCGGCATTCCCAGGATCAATACGCTTTTCCAAAAAGATAGACATACCTTGGCTTACGATAAAGGCTGGCGTATTAGAACTGAATTCAAGCAATATCAGGTAATATTACTTTATTTTTAACGTGTCATGATGCATCTACTTATTCACGGAACTTATTTAATCTGAGGGCTTATATTTATACAAACATTGTGCTGAAGTATATCGAAAACTTGACAAATATTAAATCAGCCTAAATTTTTCTGCATTTCAACCGTGAATATAAAATATACCTTTTTAAGTTAAGCAAGTTAAGGCCAGTTTGGCTATGCTCTCTTTAGTGATACACCAAATTATGCACTTTAAGAATTGCATGGATACTTTTGGTTGCTCATCACCTCTGTATAGCACATATTTTGAATATTGTATTATAAATGTTTAATAAAAGTTATGAGAAGTGTCATTCAAGCTGACAATAATATAGCTAGTGCTAAATATTATGCGATTTTTTTCTGCTCTTTTTAATCCATATCTGATGAATATTGTTGGGCTTATTTTCTTCCTTGTAGAAATCCATTGGGAGTCATCACGGTAAACACTCCAAAAACTTGGATAAGTTTTCCAGGAAATTCAGTTGTTTATATAAACATACGAAAAATAAGTGAATTGAATTTTCTAGGAAATCCATTCAAGTTTTTGTAATTTTTTCCGTGATGACTCCCAATGCATTTGTTTAAGGAAGAGATTGAGCTCAAAAAATTAATAATCAGATGTAAGTTGAAAAATATTTGAGTAATATATTGAATTTATTTTCAAGTTCGGTATCTGTTAAATTTAACAACCCAATTTTATAAAAGAAATCGCCTAATAGTTAGCACAGGCTATATTATTTTTAGGATAAATGACAATTCTCATAACTTTTGATAAACATTTATATTGAAATATTCAAAATATATGCTGTATAAGGGTGATGGGCCACCTTAAAAGAACGAATATAGTAAGAGCCATATTTTATAAACTTTCATTCAACTTTGAACTATTTTCTATATCATTATCTTCAACAATTGAATCCTTTAAGAAACCAAGTTGCATGCGAAAAATGCATGAGCTTGCCATGAAAATTAAAAAAAAAAAAACGATTAAAAATGTTCCGCAAAAAAAATGTGCCTTTGTCTGGACTCCTCAAACTCTTATTTATTTTTAGGTTGCTGCATCTAAATATGGCTCAGCTGTAGCCTTTTACCCTCCAGTTTTTCACAACTAGCGAAACAACCCTTAAATTTTACAATATCCACAAAAAAATAGTACTTTTGACTGGATCACTTAATCTTTACGTATTTTAGGCTGCTGTATCCAAATCTAGTCCAAGAATTGCGGTCCCGCTTCTCCACCCTGACCAGCCGCCCGCACCGATACTAGGGCTTTGCCGGATTATGAAATTACCGTCACCACGGGAACATACCCTGGGGGTAGACACTCGAAAAAAAATGTCACATACAATTATAACATGTTTATGCTATTGAGGTTACAGAACCACAGTATTATGAACTGTATGGGACTTACGAATTTATTAAATAGCTAATGCAAATTATTCAAGACCTTTGATGCTTGAATTACAGATAAGTCTCTTTGTTGACGTGTAGTAAGATCACTGGCTCAAATGGTTACTAGATTTATTTGCAATACTTTAAAATTGAAGGATTATGACTTGTATGATTGTGGGGTTTAGTAGTTATGAAATTATGAGGGTATACAGCTACAGAGTCAAATCTCTCTAAATTTAATAAATCAGTTTCACGTATAAGTCTCCTCGTTGTTATGTTGTGGTATAATTATACTACATTAAAGGGTTGTATCTACTTCTGTGATAGGTTAATAAGTTGTATAGATATGAAGTTACAAATATAATGTAGGTTTCTAAGTAATGTTGTTGATATTTTAGAGTTCAAGGTTTTTTTTGCTCATTGCGAAAAACTGAAGGGTGTAAGGTCAATTCTTAGACAGATTTACTTTGATTTCAGACAGTCGTTTTTTTTTTTAATATAATTGTTATTCATACTGTTGTTTGTTATTATTGGTATTTATATGATAAGAATTTTTGATATTTTTATTATTACTGCTATAATTATCATCAATTTTATGAACATTTTTATCATAATTTTTTAAATCATAATTATTATAATTATTATTATAACTGTAAGTATCACTACACTCATAATAATCAGCGCTACTGTTGTGCCTTGACGTGCAGTCGCTATACCGAATGGTAGTACAGCAAGAGTCTTGGACTACATCTCAGTGGCTGTGCCGGTCGGTGCATGAAGAGCGCCGTTTGAGAGCAACAGTAGCACCCGACGCATAGCGTGGTAGACTTACTAGTGTAGTCACAGTACTACACTAATGTCTTATGCACCGAAGCGGCTCAGCCAGTGTGCCGGTTTTGCTCATCTGGTATTACGAAGCATGTGATGCAGCTGATGCGCCATTTACGGAGCTATAGGAGCCTAGATTTTTTTTCAGTGTGATAATTACTATTATATGCACTTTACTTTTTTCTTTTCTTTTCCTAACCATACACGAACTGTAGTTGATTTTTACGGGTACCCTGCGCCACCTTTGTGTGGAGGATATTGATCCTAACCCCTTCTAGTAACCATTTCCTTTAACTTTTATCTCCTAGTACACGCCCTACCTACCCCACTTTCAACTCCTACACCCTCAATTTCGCTGCCCTACCTACCTCTACTAGTCCCTGCATTTACCCAGGGTGACCCGGGATAGACTCCACGGGGCACGCTGTGGTGATAAAAAACCTCTCCCATCAGGAAAAAATCATCACCAGGACCAGCCGCAAGGCCTGAGAAACCAATATCAGCCAGAAAACACTCTAAAAAATGTTGTGGGCTACTCCGGCTAGGATTCGAACTCACTGCACGCCTTAATTGAGCAGCCGTACCTCGTATGACCAAGATTTGCGTATGAGCCAACATAGCTACTATCGCTCCATATACTATCATTATTATGACTTCCAATATCTCTATTGTCAAGATAATAATCCACATCCGCTCGTTTTTGTCTCGAGCTGTGAGGGAGAGAAGCAAACTCTGGGCTAAAGAACAACACTTTGATGTGTAAAAACTTATAACTTTTATTTATTACTTATCTATCTTCTTACACTTTTCGCTTCTAGCTTTAATTATCTTTTTGTTGTTAATTTAGCTTTTTTCAATACATGTGGTCTGTACTAACAAATCTAGATATAAAAGTAATCAGATAAACTGAATTGATGATGTAGAGAAACATACTTTAGGCTTAAGTGTATGATTAAGAGAACCACGCTGCAAGGACGATTATGCCAAAATCACTTTATTTACGATTGTCTTAAAATTTTGAAGACGTGTTCTTTAGGTATTAATGTATGTTATATTTAAATTTCAGTAATCTCAGCGGTATTGTTTTCAAGGTATAAAGCTTCAAAGTTAACTCTTTTAACACGTGAATCCAACCCCCGAGTCTGCGACAAGTAAGATTTTAATCGATAGAAAAAAACGGTATTTACAATTATTATAAAAAACGAGTAGAATATGAGAAATGTAACTATGATTCATCTCCTAAAAGATTATAATTATGGCCCGTACCACTTTACAAATATCTCGATACAAAAAAAGTTTGCAATGCTTTTAGTATATCTGTATAGTTATGGAGTTTTACTCAACTCGTCGCATTGTGCTGAAATTCTTTGATTTTTTTGTAAGTTTTCTTATGTTAAGGTTGTTGAGGTTATTTAAGTGTCAACTGACGATAATTACCCACCATTATTTGAAATATCAATACTTACCTGCTATACTGAATTTGTTGAGTATCACTGAGTAACATAAACGTCCTTAAGAGCTGCTTAAGAGCCAAAACCGAAGTAGGAGAAAGAAGCAGGCTGCGTTGCCGCTCCTCTCTGCTTCTCGCTCACTGGCCTGTCAGTTTCAATGAACGCCGCTTTGCTCTAAAGCGCTGACGGGCTGGCGCACTACGTCGAACTTAGCATCTAACGTAAGTATAAAATATTACTTAGTAAGATCTGTACTTTAGATAGTGATATCTTACCACCTTGCGGCAAGTATCTCAGCGCGTTTTTTTGGAGAACAATTTATGAACAAAGAATAGTTTTATACATCGATCATTATGTTAAAATGCGCCGTAATGCTAAATTTTAATTATTAAACGTTGTGCCACTCGATGAGAATTACGAAAAAATTATTCATATTCTTGTAAAGCTGTTTTATAACTTAAAAAATTTGCCCGAAATTCTAACAAAAAAAAAGTATTTTTTCATATTATTGCACACAGCGCATTGTACTGTGCTTCATTTTACCTTTAAAATCACTCGACTAAACCTAAGACTACCTAAAAAAGCCAAATATCCGATTTTGTTTCATTCATTTATTCGTAGCTCCGAAATATGTTTAGCTATCATTGAAATTATTTTTGCAGCCTTATGGTTACTTCCAGGTAAAAACGGCGAAATTACAGAAATACGAATAAATTAATTTAACAAAATAGCGATTTCGGTGTTTTTAGGTTGTTTTAGGTTATGTCAAGTAATTTTAAAGAGGAAACTAAACACTGTAAAAATTCAACACTTGTGTACATATGTTGTGTGCGATAGTATTAAAGAAATAATTTTTTGTGTCTGAATCTTATAATTAATACCATTTTTTGGTAACGAAATCTTAATTTTGAGTAATTTTTTGGGATTAGAAAATAGCTTTATATGAATATTTATGATTTCTTCGTTCTTTTATAAGTAACCATAAAGCTGCTAACATAAATTTAATGCTAGTTAGATATTTTTTGCAGCTACGAATTCATAAGCTAACAAAATCGCATATTCGGCATTATTAGGTTGTTTTAGATTATGTCGAGTTGTTTTTTGGGTAAAATAAAATACAGTACAGTCTGTTGTGTGAAGTAGTATTTGATAATCTTTTCTTCTCATCTGAATTCTGTAATACAAAACTTTTCTGTCCGATTATCTAATTTTTCGTAAAAAGACAGCTATACAAGAATATAAATAACTTTTTCGCATTTCTTATCAAGTGGTAGAAAGGCTTTAAAAAAATTTTTTGGCCATCTATTTTCTTATTAAATTTTGATTTAAAAAAGTCGTTATTTTCCACTTTGCATCGCCACAGCGTCAGATAACGTAGGTTTTTTTCCAAATACATTATGCCTAAACGAATGATGGTGAAGTAATAAATTTGTTTATAAACGAAGATGATCAACCGCATAGTATAGAACAACTATAGAGAAATTTCAGAAAAGAATTTCCAAGCAGGGACATTTATATAAATGCGAGAAATTGGTGAAACTACATAATAATAATCGAAATTTTTGAGTTGAATGAGCATCTTAAATTTATTTCAAACAACAATTTCATTTTTGCATCTTGTACAAAGGTTTATTAATATGATGCCGTTTTAAATTTTACTTTGCAGACATAACCTCAAAATAACCCAAATATAACCTATGATTATGTATTTTTTCTAATTTTCTACTTATTTTTCGAGAATTATATTTAAAAAAACACTCACTGTACAAGACATCAGTAAAGCATGAATGCACATTAAACAGCGCTATAGTTCAATCATAACCTCAAATTAATTTATTAACAACCTTTTATTGAGTTTCCGCTTATTTTTCGTGAATAAAATTGTAAAAATTGTCGATTACTATATTAAATACAACTAAAGCACTGGTGCATATTTAACAGAGTGACTGTTCCAACGTAACCGTAAAATTAATTATCTCTCTCATATTCAACAAAGTAATTCAATAATAACCTTTAATCGAGTTTTTTTTTTGAGTTTTTGCCCATTTTTTGTTAATGAAATCGCAAAATACGATTAATTACTATACAGTGTATTACTAAAGTACGGGTGTATATTAAACAGTGCTACAGTTCAAATGCAATCTCAAAATTATAATTATTCGCATTTAATAATGTCGTTTATTAATGTTTAAGCTTATTTTTCGTCAATAGAATTTCGAACAAAATATTTAATCCTGTATTGTACATTGCTAAAAAACTGCGGCATATTTAAAAGCGTTCAAGTTGAACATGATCTGAAATAACTTATTAACAACCTTTAATTGAGTTTTATCATTGAGTATCCGCTAATTTGTGTCAATACAATCGTAATAATCATTGATCACGGCCTCGCACATAAGTAAAGCACCGTTGTATGATGAATAGTATTACAGTTCAAACATAACCCCAAAATAATTTTTATTTTCATTTTTTATAATAATAGCCTTCAATTATGTTTTTTCGTTCCGCTACTTTGTCTAAAGTACTCGCGTATTCAGTTCATACATCACCTTAAAATCATTTATTATTCATCTTCAATTGTTTTGTCTTTACATTAAAAGAAGCAAAATTATGAATTAAATATTTTTTAACAATCTGCATGCTAGAACTCTTACAGCAACTCGTACATTTTATTGCAGAATTTTACGGACTCCTTTGTTGTATTTTAAATTTTATTTTTATATATATTTATATATCTACCTATAGTATCTAGCTATTTATGTGGGGCGCATCCTTCCCCCGCTTCACCGTATCCCAACAGCCCCCGCCCCCCCCACATAGTAAGGAAAAATTCTAATTTCTCCGTTACTCATACTTAAAAAATTTCTTACCCTCCATGCCCCCTCTTACTTCCCCCCACCGTACCCCACGATTTTATTGGCCCCCCACTGTCTCCTAGAGAAATTTCGCTTGTTTTTCTGTGATTTGAGCCAAAGGAAGTCTGGGTTTAACCCATTCACATCCCTCAAAGCCCCCCAATCTTCCC
>JAPYYV010005183.1:0-15706 GCA_030522625.1 Copidosoma aretas | reverse complement strand
AAATTAAATACCACTTAGATTTAAATAATAAATTTTCTTCAGCTTAAAATAAACGAGTGGAAAAAATTGCATGTTTTGGAATTTTTGTCCTACGTAGGCATCGAAGACCAAAATCGAATTTTTTTACCTTACCTATTTTAAGGTAGTAGTTGACCCACAGTCACGCATGCGAAGTAGACCTAACATGGACAAGAAAATCTTTTGCATTTGTGCGTGTACATGAGTTGTTCTGCTTCTATATAGATATAATAGCTCTGCTTAACTGTCGGCATTCAGTGAAAATGTCCATCTTTCGATCAAGATTATTCAACAACCATACCACTGAATATATTTATTTTTTTAATATTTGATGTACTATACAATTTTACGTAATAAGTTAGTTTTTTGTATAGATTTATTGTTTTGTGGCTGAGTAACCAGTGTTTAGTTTGCTCTTGGAATGACTTTTTCCATGACACACGTACTAAATCATTAAACTTTGGAACGCAATATTTTCGTCTCAGCACCGCTAAGCCTTCTAAAATTTTAGCAGTAGATCAAAAATAGTTTAAGAAATACATGTTTACAATTTCAAGAAATTTTATTGTCTCGTCATTTCATGAACTACGACCTTAATCTGAAAAAAACCAATTTTTCAAGTCTGAGAGATGTATGATTTAAACGTAAGATTTAAAAATCTTTAAAAAATACTTAAAGTGGTCAAAGAAATCAAACAAGGTTAAAGTGTAAGAGTCTTGTTTTATTATAATCTCAAATGAAGATGAGTCTGGTGGCATGCGTTGGCTCTAAAATTTTTCGGTTATTAGGGAAAAGTATCTTCATTTTCGAATGGAACAAAGAGTTTACAAAGTGTAGATGATCAAAAACTTGAATTATACTAATAACGGACACCCTAATGTATATACATATATAAAGCTGTTTACAGCCTTTGGAATTTTGTTTTTAATAGAAACTTTAGTACTTGTTAGTAAATATTTATATTTATGCAACGATTATAGTGACAGAGAAAATATTTTCTCAAGTCTTAGATCAGTTACAATTTGACATAATGTTTGATTTGTCTAGCTTCTTCTCATCTGAAGTAATACATGAGTACTTAAAACGTATTACTATCATATTTACTTAAATAAACTTACCAATGATCTATAATTTGAGATTAAGGTGATGAGAACACATGCCTATGCTGTAAGTTCTACTGCTGCCTGCTCACAGGCATTATTTTCACCTGAGGGAAGAAATTTTACTGAATCTAATGTGGATGTCAAGATATTGAATTTGAATGATTGGTGTATTTCTTTTCAATTTAAATATTTATCAAATGATTTTATATTGGTTGTCTCCATCTTTTATCAGCTCTGACAGTTATTACGTCTTTTATACCAGGCATGACATAATAAACCTCATTCTACGGTTTAATTGCTCAATAATACTTAAAAGACCATTACAAAAACTTTTTCCTACAAAAATTTGGATGATTAAAACTGTATAGTAGTGGTATATGAAATAGAACATGTAAATTCAGATCAATTTAAGAAAATTAAAATAAAAAATTAGCATCATTAAAGCTTCTCTGAATGCAGATCTGAGATGATCTATTTAAATGATCTCAATTATACAAGCATACTTGGACTTATCAGTAAGGGTGATGGTGTGCTCTCTGCCTTAGACAACGAAGGAGTCGGGTATTGAGTGGGAATGATCGCGCTTGTATATGAACAAATGTCGTTTTTCGCCACTTGCGGAGAGCAGAATCTGGTTAGAGGTGTCGAAACCATCTAGCGGGTGAAGTGGGAAGCCGGTGCGTAAGTGTGACTTAGGGCGCGAGTAAGGCGAATCGCCACACATGTACGTAATTGCATTACTCATGTATAATTGTATTCGAGAAAAGCACTTTTGTTCGACCGGACGGTTTTGATCTAACCTTAGAAAAACTTTTGTAATGCATGCAAATTATTTAGAGGACTGATTTAAGAGCTAAAATAAAAATTCACAGATGCAAAATTGATTAGCTTTTGGCTACGTCATACAGAAAGTAAATTGCATGAAATTATGAAAAATAGTATCTTGGACCATTTTTTAATTGTATGTAAGGTAAATTGACGGCAATTCAACCATAAAATAAACCATGCGATGTTATTGACATACTATTTCTCATATTTAACTTGTATTAATATCACAATACATTTAAAATCTGCTATTAGACAATCATTTTCATAAGTATGCAAATCCCAGTTTCAACAATCCCTAAAATATTATTGTTAATCTCTATTTCTCATTTTCTTTACCGGTATGACAGATTTCTAGTAAGATTTTTGATCTGTAATTTTTAAAAAAACCTGGAACAATACTTCAAAGTAGATCAATTTGGTAATTTGTAATACCGGCAAAGAGTATGCTTAGTAGAAATTTGCATTTAGTATTTTAAAAGAAGTTAAAACATAACTTGGCATACTTTAAGAAATGGTCTTTTAATATCAGATTTTAATACATTTTGATGTAAATATAAGCAATATACATATACGTTATAATAGTATGCTAATAGCGATGGATGGATTAATTTGTGGCTAAATTGACTGCAATATACTTTGCATACTATAAAAATTTGGTCCAAGATACTATTTAGGAGCTAATCAATTGTATTGGTTTAATAACTGCTCTGCCTACCAAATGAATCTCCCAATAATTAGCATATTTCGAAAAAATCAGTACCAACAATTGGTCAGAACCGGACAGTCTGTTCAAATTTTTTTAAAATTTCTATCAATATTTGTTACACACTAAAAATATTATATGTACATGTAGTTATTATTTCGCTCTGAAAGACATAATTAGAAGCCTGCGGCCTAAACGTTACACGCAAAAAAAGTAGAATTAGCTATATCATACTCTGAAAAGTGTGAGATACAAATTTCTGTTCTTTTTAACAGTAAATTGATCTTTGTCCAAGTATAACGAAACATTATTGAGTACTATTAATTTGTAGAATTCAGAGGTTTTCAGTCAAAGCTACTTTTTTTTCAAATATGTTCAAGTAAGGTAAATTTTGACTTCTGCAACCATTGTACAAATGTAAATTATATAATTTAGATGTTAGTGGTGTACCTTTTCTGTTATTTCAAATACTTAAAATTTGCTTGTCCCGAAGTTATCGCTCCACCATCTGAATCATGTTATCTGGTACATGTTAATGCTGTTTAATTGTTGTGTAGGTACAAGTAGTTGAAAGTAAGCTCAGTAATTTTCATTTATTCGTGAGTGCGCAAAGCTACTAATAAAGTAACAATAAATTGCTATGAAAAACCTCTACGAACTCTGATAGAAGTTTAGTTAGTAGTGTTAATTTCATACAATCAGCATCTATATGTTTTTGTCAAATACTACTGATATTAAGGTGACTATTAGCTTTGAAACAATTGCTACCCACGCTTTGATCAATGTTTACAATCGGACTAATTGTATCTGTCATGTTTTCTTTAAGTATGCATAAATAAAAAAAAAGAGTTAGTTACATTGTAAAAGTACGGAGTATAGAATAAAGTACCTTGCTGTGCAGTATCAGATGTAGGATCTATATTTACAGTATCTTAGTCTCCTAATTTCTAAATTCTTTTCTAGACGTAGAAGATAAGTAATACGATGTATTTAAATAAGGAAATATTGCTTGTCCATTTCCACATGGTCCATGCATAAACTATCTATACATGTGTAAGAGATTGAACAGAGGTCAATCAGCTTATCAAGCTGATATCAGGTGGATTGCCTTTCTCTAAGCGGATTGGGCCCCATCCGAGATCTAGCTCAGGCCCACACAGTTTATAAAATAATTTAAAATAAATTTTTTTTCATTTATTACATTTTTTTAAGAAAGTCTCAAGGTATTTCATTTAGCTTTAATATTGATCTATTAAGATGTATAAAATAATTTTCATTAGCATTTCCAACTAATAATTTTAGGATAATTGGGATCTGCAATCAAAAATAGAGGTTTCTATATTAAAAGTAGGTAAACAGAGCGGGTACGAGCCCACCCCTCCCCCGTGCGAGCTAGTCAACCTCTCTAGCCCGACTTGTGCCTGTAGCGAGTGTGGCTGCCGGACTTGTGCTCGTCCCGCCCGTGTAACCGTAACGTCAGTGTAAAATGGCGCTGTTGCGTACACTCTATGCGTTTCTCTGCTTGGTGGCTAGTGGACAGGCTGCCCATTTTCATCTCTCTGGTGCAGGCCCCCACGTGCCTGTACCCACTGCTGCTGTTACTGCTGTCGGCCTCTCTGCTGCAGGCTACATCGCATTTACACTTGCTGCTGCTGTTGCTGTCATAGTCCTCTTTGCTGCGGGCAACCTCGTGATCGCTCACGGTGCTGCAGCCAACCTGCGCTCGAGTCGGCACGATTTACCGGCATCATCTACCTACACTGGCATCAAGAAGTCACTAGGTTCATCGTTGAGTCGTCAGTTTGTCTGGTTCTACAAGTGAACGCTCTGTTATTGCTGCGACACACTAAGTGCCTCGGCATTTGTATTCTCGTTGAACGGTACATCCTTCAAATCGTCCTTAACCTGCGACTGTTGCTCTTCTTTGGACTCGCTTAGTTGCCGCTGTTGCTGTCATTCTACGTAGCCATCGTCTCGCTGATCAGTAAATATTGTGGTATAGATACATTTTATTTATGTTGTTGTTCTTTTTTGAAAATTGCACAAATGAAAAATAATTGCTAATTTTTTTTAATTTTTCATTGAAAATCAAAAATTTGTATGTAAACCTTATAGAAGAGTATAGCATATATATAGGATCTCAACTTTGCTAGCTTACAACTATGCCCTTTTAAGAAAATTGAATAATCCAGATACTGTTAAAAAATTGTATTAATATTGTTATTGCTAGCTTTCGGTTGCTTCTGCTGACCTTCACTTCAATCAAGCTTATGCTACAGCACGTCGGTGTCCTTGTAGTCCCGATTAACTATTGCTCTAGTAAGTTGTTATTTTCTTTTCTTCTCATTTAGAGTATTTACTGATTGACCATCAAAGCATCATACTTAACCCAGCTAGGATTATTTATTAATATAAATAACGCCTGTCGCAATGTCAAAAAACTTAGACAAGCAAAAATGACCAAAGGGCAGGCTATAGCTAGGTTTTAGCAAGTAAAGGACCTATGTTAGCACTTTCAATGAACCCACGACTCTATTGTGCAGCTGGATCCTTTGGAATTGGATCATGCCCATTTTAAAGATGAACTCTGTGATAATGGGGAGGATATATACTATTTAGTAGTAGGGGATTTTAAGGACTATTATAATTGCATCAAAACAATACAGCTCATACCTCCCCCCCTCTCAAAACACACCATCTATCGCTCAGGGCTTCTAGTTATGGCCTTTTATTGATCTTCTAATCTTTCCAGGCAACTTTAAGGCCTAGGAGAGTTTTCGGTATGTTTTCAGGGCTTTGGTTCACCGAGGGGGTGATCTACCGGCAATTATAAAATTTTAATACTTGCGCACGCATTTGTCAGGTGAGGCCGATGACTTTCTTGAAAATATTGCGCTATCAGAGAAAACCTATCATCAAGCTTCGGAATCTCTAGCCACTTTATATGATGATAGACGTCGCATTGTGACTACCTATACTAATACAGTACTTAGTTGCCAACCTATAAAGTTCTGCTTTTGTACTGAGCTTGAGATTCTTTGAAAGGAGATGATTGGACCCTTTGACTTTTTTGTGGCCCTTGGTAGGCGAAAAGGAGACGAGGATATCTTTATTACCCTCTAAGTTAGCAGGTTTTACCTTAATACGAACAAGGATTGGCAACGGTACTTAGGCAGTACTACAAATCTCTCGACAATTCAGCAATTGCGAAAAATCATAACCTCTTAAGTTATAACATTGAAAGCGTCAGATTAAAAACAGAATATCTATACTGGTCCTGACATATCAAAAAGCAACTTTCTTCGATCTTTAACGGTACACTAAAGCTCTGTGGTTAGGGTCGAGCAGAGTAGGTGTTAGTTCTGTAAACAGCCTTATCAACGGAACCAATGAGATTCTTTTAAAGCTAAAACATGGGTTAAGCGAAAGCGGCTTATTGATGCTCAGCGTCTATGCTTTGATTGTTTGGGTTGTCATTCTAAAAAAAATGGCAAATCTAAGTTTTTAATTTTTATCCAGCCCAACAAGAGAAGCTAGGTGTAAAATGCGGTCAAATTTGAAATTTAGCCGACTGCTTAGCCACTGCTATCACCTCACTACCAACACCATTTAAACAAATATTTTCTTGGTACCTCTTAAGTGCTATTATATCTCACAAAGAGCTGGAAAGCAAGGAACTTTGTGAGTACTGATCTGCTAATGCCCTTACAAATATACACAAACCATCAGGATGACAGACAAAAATTCGAGCAGTGGCCAAAAGAACATGAGAGGACATAAACAGATTTAGCTGAAAAAAAGCATTTGAATTCACCCTGGAGTAATGTGAAAAGTTAACCTGATATTGATCAGAGGTTTCTTATTTTTCTCCAGTAGAGTAAGACCCAGCCCTATCCATATGCATCAATGAGTTATGTCTTTTATAACAAATAAAAATTAAAAATTTAGATTTGCCATTCTTGTTAGAATGACAACCCAAACAATCAAAGCATAGACGCTGAGCATCAATAAACGGCTTTCGCATATCCAATGTTTTAGGTTTAAAAGAATCTCATTGGTTCCGTTGATAAGGCTGGTTACAGAACTAACACCTACTCTGCTCGACCCTAACCACAGAGCTTTAGTGTACCGTTAAAGATCGAAGAAAGTTGCTTTTTGATATGCCAGGACCAGTATAGATATTCAGTTTTTAAACTGACGCTTCCAATGTTATAACTTGAGAGATCATGATTTTTAGCAATTGCTGAATTGTCAGGAGATTTGTAGTACTGCCTCAGTACGTTTGCCAATCCTTGTTCGTATTAAGGTAAAACCTGCTAACATAGAGGGTGATGAAGATATCCTCGTCTCCTTTTCGCCTACCAAGGGCCACACAAAAGTCAAAGGGTCCAATCATCTCCTTTGAGAGAATCTCCAGCTCAGTACAAAAGCAGAACTTTATTGGTTGGCAACTAAGTATCGGATTAGTATAGGTAGTCACAAGGCGACGTCTATCATCATATAAAGCGGCTAGGGATTCCCAAGCTAGATGATAGGTTTTCTCTGATAGCGCAATATTTTCAAGAAAATCATCGGCCTTACCTGATAAATGCGTGCGCAAGTATTGAAATTTTATAATTCCCAGTAGATCACCCCTTTGGTGAACGAAAGCCCTAAAAACATCCCGAAAACTCTCCGAGGCCTATAAGTTGCCTAGAAAGATTGGAAGATCAATAAAAGGCCGGGACAAAAAGCCCTAAGCAATCGAAGAAGGGTTTTAAGAGGGGGGTAGGTATGAGCTGGCTTGTTTGGATGCAATTATAATAGTCCTTAAAATCCCCTACTACTGAATAGTATATGTCCTCCCCATTATCACAGAGTGCATCATCTATAAAATGGGCATGATTCAATTCCAAAGGATCCCGCTGCACAATAGAGTTGTGGGTTCGTTGAAAGTGCTGAAATAAGTCCTTGACTTGCTAAAACCTAGCTATAGCCTGACTCTTGGTCATTTTTGCTTGTCTAAGTTTTTAGACATTGCGACAGGTATTATTTATTTTAAAAAATAATCCTAGTTTGGTAAAGTATGATTTTTTCATGGTAAATCAGTGGATACACTAAATGAGAAGAAAAAAAACCAACAACTTACTAGGGCAAAAGTGAACCGGGACTACAAGGACACCGATGTGCTGTAGCATAAGCTTGGTCGGAGTGAAGGCATAAGCAACCGAAAGCTAGCAATAACAATATTAATACAATTTTTCAACAGTATCTGGATAATTCAACTTTCTTAAAGGCATAGTTTTAAGCTAGCAAAGTTGAGATCCTATATGTTCGCTATATACTCTTATAAGGTTTACATACAAATTTTGGATTTTCAATGGAAAATTAAAAAAAATTAGCAATCATCTTTCATTGGGGCAATTTTCAAAAAAAAAACAGCAACCCAAATCAAATGTATCTATAACGCAATATTTACTGATCGGCGAGACCATGGCAACGTAGAATGACAGCAACAGCGGCAACTGAGCGAGTCCAAAGAAGAGCCACAGCCGCAGGTTGAGGACGATTTGAAGTACTGTTCAACGAGAATACAAAGCCCGAGGCCCTTGATGTATCGCAGCAATAACAGGGCGTTCACTTGAAAAACTAGACGAACTGGCGACTTAACGATGAACCTAGCGACTTCTTGATGCCAGTGAAGGTAGATGATGCCGGTAAATCGTGCAGACTCGAGCGCAGGTTGGCTGCAGCTCCATGAGCGATCACGAGGTTGCCCGCAGCAAAGAGGACCGTGGCAGCAACAGCAGCAGCAAGTGCAGACGCAGGGTAGCCTGCAGCAGAGAGGCCTACAGCAGCAACAGCAGCAGTGGGTACAGGCACGTGGGGGCATACACCACAGAGATGAAAATGGGCAGCCTGTCCACTAGCCACCAAGCAGAGGCAGAGAGATGGAGGCTAGTGTGTGTGCGCATGTACAACGTGCTGGCGTGCTGACCGTGTCTGCTTCGTTAATAAAAATAAGGAGGCCGAGAAGGCTAAGATGAGCGACATAGCGGCCACGTGAATTTTACAAAATGCCTATGATACTTTTACTTCTTAATATCCGGCTCGAAGAAAAATGATTAGGATTGAACTCAAAAAGTAGTAAATCGTATACAAATCGTCTCAACCTGATGGAATGATATGATAATCATGCACTTATTATAAAAGGCAAGGCAAGTTTTCCTGCATGTAACAAGAAATTAAGTACTGGATGTTGCGAAACACGTGAATCTAAAGAGACATGTGAAAACCGTATAAAAGAGCGCATTGTGACTTATCTAGACGGGCGTACGAAGCAAGTTGACTGTACATTCAGCACTCAGCGTCTTCTTGCTAGCCGAGCACATAGGTCAATACTTCCCCGCTTGTAAGTTTACAATTAGTCAGTGTATTTCTAAAGCGCGAGCTTTAAATACAAGTTTATAGTGCACATATCAGTATCAACTGTAAATTAATCAATAATTAAACAATTCAAGTGAATACAGTTTCTTATTGTACACCGTGTCTACTTGTTTCATTCATTTACGAACTTTATTCAAGCATAAGATGAACAATTAGAACTAACTGTACTTGTTAAAAACACTTTAACCTAAACGGTAATATAGTTTAAAATTGTTAAGTTAAAGAAAATTGTTCACCTAATTATGACTACTAATCTCTACATCCCAAATCCAGCTTGAGGGTATTACTTAGTGACCCCAAAAAAATAGAGAAATAAAGAAAACTCGCCATTATTATTAAAAAAAATCATCAACGGTATGGATAAAATGAACATAATTCACGTTAAAGCGTACATTGCAAAAAGACTCGAGAATCAGTCACTGAAAGACAAAGCAATATATCACAAAATCACATTTAGATTTTTTCTGAAAAATCTGTGAAAAATATCAATGTATTTTTTAAAATAAATTCATTTTAATATGCAAAAATTTGTTCGTAATATTGCATCTGCCATGTTGAGTTATTGGAATCGGATTTCCGATTTACATTTGGTGACCCAATTAGTACACTATATTATAATCTGGTTATTTCATTAATAGAATAGGGAAAAAAAAAATTTATTAAAACGTAAATTAAAAAAAAAACAAAAATTTTGCATGCAAAAACGAAGCATTATATCACAAAATTACAGAAAAAGATGTTTTTTTTCTTATTTTTCGTAGAATATGAAAGCATTTTTCATAATCAAAAATATTTTAATAAGGAATAATGTTCTTGCCATATTGCGTCAGCCGTTTTCAATTTCTAAATAGAAACTTAATAATTTTTACCTGCAATTATAAATATATGCGCATATAATATGTGTTTATTTTTCAATACCACACAGAATGATAAAATAACGTTTTAAAAAGCATTTTTAACGTTTGGCCTAGTTTGGAGCCTATCTTCGATTTTGGTCCACCAAGCGACAAAAACACTTTTAAAGTAGGGAGAAAAAAGTGGTAAAAAAAAAAAAAAACTTGGGTTATACTTTGATAATTCTGATTTATTATGCGCCAACCCCCCATTGCGGGTAAAAATTACCTTAAAGAACCTTGAAAATATTTGTATCTAATCGTTCGCCGATGAAGACACATGCATGTACTCGTTCTTTATATTATTTTTTTTAATATTTGATAAAATTTATGATATTTTGGAATCGAATGATATACAAATATTGTGACTGTCACTCTCAGACTACTGATGCTTCAATATATCTGAATTTTTCGGTAGGAAAGTTTCTATACAAGCTCTATCAATCCATATATGTTTGACCCCAAAATCCGTCTTACTACACTTAGTTGACGTGAGATAATTCATATGTATGGAGAGTGAATATAAAAACTTATGCCCGCACGCACCATATAATGCGTCAATAATCGATTGGAAATGTATCTTCGTACTTTATTGATAAAGTCCTAAGTAATATCAACGCATGACATGAAAATTATGTGTACATTACCTTTTCGAAGCTAAGATGGGGATACTTATAGCGCCATACTTTAAAATATAGGCATCATAGCTTACATAGATAATGGCTAACGCGAGTAAAGCTGTAGCACTTATATCCGTAGTATGGACCGTTTCTCAATGGAAACTAAAGTAAATGCTATTTTTTTTTCAAGTTAAGCTACTCCAGGCATGCCTTACATAGATAGATAGTTAACCTATTACACGAACGAGTGAGCTCACAAAACGGTATCCGTAGGTACATTATGCGCGTGCACACTGCTGCTTGCAACAAGCAAAACAGTGTATGTAGATGTACACACGTGCGTCTGCTATAGCACATATTTCAGATGCCATAGACTGCTGCTGTGCTAGTTGCGAATATATAAATATATGTGTACTAGTAAAGCTTCACTCCCTGCGCGCTCCGCGCGCTGCCCCCCAAATTTTTATATTTTTTTATATGTCTAAATAGGTAATACCGAAATCCATTATTTATTACATACATACGTACACACGTAAGAAAATTGAAATGGACACATTAAAATTTGTGTTAAAATTAAACTAATATATTCAATATAAGAAATTAGTTCACAGATTTGGCCAATCATTTTCACCAATTCAGTACTAAGGAATGACTCTAAATCTTGTTTAAGATTATTTAAGGTTAAGACTGATACATATGTATATCTAAATATTATTTATAGAATAATTATTTTTACATTAACACGTAAGCACTTATTTTTGGTCATATCTAGCAATTTTAAAATTAATTATGAATATAAGTTTGTAAGACGATAACAATTTAAAATTATTACTTATTATGACCCGAGAAAAAATGTTTTGTTATTTGATTCTTGTACAAATCTTGACATCCTATTATATTCCTCTTTCTTGTCTCATAACTACTTAAAATTTACAGTATATAATACAAAATTGATACAACTAAGGTCAATATTAATAACCTTTATATATAAGCATTGCATCATGTAAGAGTTACTTTTCATATCGACTTAATATTTAAATTTAGAAGTCACAACATGTCATTCTACGTACAAGCTTTGCTCTGCGGTCCCTATTTTACATAAATTTTCAAAAAGTCATATATTTTTATATGTTATCTACCTATTTTCTTGCACTTTGTTTATGTCTCTCTCCAGCAAATCGATACTTTAGCTTTCAATTTAACATTTCGTACTTCTTACATTTTCTTTTTCCTGTATCTTTATGCATAAATATTTTCTCTCTTTTTATATATTGCAGAGCCTACATATTATCATTTAACAGCCTCTTTTTTTCGTCCTTCCTACAGTCGAATATCTCAGACTGCACAATTTCTCTTTAATATCCCCTGCTAAGTTTTCCTTTTCCAAATATTTATCTCTTGCCGATTCGTCTTTTGTTTCTTCAAAATATTCTTCAATTACTATCCTATCTTTTTCTGTTTTATAATTTATGAAAGTCTTTCCACCGCCTATTAAATTCTGTTTATTGTTATCCATTCTATTCTTCATTCCTTTCCATAAAGTTTTTTTTTTTTCCAGTCTACTTTTCGTACGATATTTATCTAAGTCTTTTAGCATCTGCTTTGTGTGTTCAGAATTCTCTGCATGTGACACCATATCATAAATAAATTTAAAACACTGTATTTCTATTATTCATGTACCTAACCATATTCTGTCTAATTCCATCTAGAAAATATCTCTATTGATTGTATCAAATGCTGTTTTGACGTCTACAAACACAGCATACAATTAATTTTCTATTTCCTTTATTATTTTTTTATTAACTATTTATTGCAAAAATGTGGTCCCTTTTCTTTCTCTTTGCTATAAAGCTCACTATCTTACACCCTTTTATAAGTCGTGTTTCTAACCATAACACAATAAGCATGTTCGTTTATTTAATTATTCAAATCATGGAACGATTTTAAGAACATTTCTTATAACGTGATAGACATTTTTTTTAACTTGGTTTTTTTTTGGCATTTTTTGAAAATAAAGCCAATAATAGGTGCACTATTTTTATAGTGTGCCTATTATTGAGGCCATGCATTTATTTTCTCGTCTGTTAAGATTCGTTTAGATTGGTTTTCGGTGCAACCAATCAATATGCGTTATTATTTATATAAACAATACTCATCATTTTGCATTTAATACATAAATATATTTATCTATAGACAGTCTTACCATGCAAATTCTGGGTCTGAAGGAGCTTGACAATAAGGGCTTGATAATAGATCCATAACCTCTTTTGAGGCTTAATAATATAGCCAAAGTAAATTTTTTTTTTATTTTACCGATAATAAATGTAGTAATTGATTTTATGAGGCAGAAGAAATTGTGCTTCTACTAAATCATTTATACAACCAATATTTACTATAATTGCAATAAAATTATGCAGCATGGCTCTTATATTACCTTAGAGTCCTGAAAATTGTTCTACGACCCTCGATAATTAGGCCATCTACCCCTACGAGGTTGATAATCACAAGAAACGCGTTTTTGAGCTTCGTGAATTTTTTACTCTAAATCAAAGGAGTTTTTGAAAAAATTTTATGAAACCTTTTCTGTTAAAAATAGGCCCAAAAATCCCAAAAAAAATTTTTCAGCAAAAAAAAAATTTTTTTTTTATTTGTAGAGGACATTTGTTGATAACAATAATCAAAAAATTTTTGATAAATACACCCTTGCTTTTCATGCTAAGGAGATTAATGTACGTCGATAAAGACAACGTGTCTGCTCCGACCTCGATTGGCCACGGGCACAAATGAACAAGCCTGTACTATTCTTTCTTTCGTCCTTTCTGCAGTTTAATATCACAGACTACACTATTACTCTTAAAAATCTACTCTAAAGATTTTGTTTTTGTAATATTAATATTTCTTCGGTTTGTCTTTTATTTCTTTACAATATTTGTTAGTTATCATCCTTTTTTTTTTATTTTCTGATTGATACAAGTCCTCCCACCCCCTGTGAAATCCTGTTTAATTTTCTTAAGCATATTTTTTTAATTACTTCAAATACTATTCATATTTGAGTACTCTATCGTTGGGTAAAAAATATTTTATGTACAAGAAAACAAGAGGATATGCCCCTATTTGTGGGCGGCTTTGGGAGGGTGGTTGGAATATGCGGAATGCCCCACACAAACAACTCTATAATATAGGTGGATACAAATATACATATACATATATACATATATATACATAAATGTACTCGTATATTATAACGTTTTTAATAAGCTGCAACCATCCTACCCGTTCTTGCGGCCTCTTCACTGAAATACAAGGTTTCTAGGTACCTGCTTAACCAAGTTGTTGACTCTCTTTCCGAAGTTCTTAGGATGTGCTGATAAAGAGAGGGAGAAAAATGTGACGAAGATAAAGCTATAGGAATTACATGGCACCAGCACGAGACAGAGAGAGAGACAGAGAGAGAGAGAGAGAGAGAGAGACAGAGAGACAGTGGCTGCGTTGGAGAAGCGAGAAAAGCACAAGGGAGAGAGGTGGAGTGAGTTTAATTAATAACAAGTTTTTTAATGTCAAGGGCTGATGACTCTAATGGCAAGTTACTTGTGAGGGACTAAATCAAAATTACACAGCAGATAAAATTAATTACAATATGTACCATAAAACTTAGATACAGTTGCAAAAAATGAAACTACTAGGAGAGAAATGTACAATGTCAATATAATACATCGGCATAGAGTCGGAGAACACATTAACGCTAGCAAGTAGAAGTGTTCTATGCATAGTATACTATGATTTCCGCAATCACACATAGGACAACGCATTTTAAAGAGATCAGTTTCTGATACGATATAAAAGAATTTGGTAATCAAGTCGTGTCACTGACTAGAGAAGGAAACAGTTGGTCAGAATGATGACTTTAGTTGATTGCCAAGTAAGAGAGAGAGAGAGAGAGCTACCTACTAGGCCGGGGTGAAACCACGAGAAGCGTCTGCTGTGTGGCTGCGTCCCTGTTAACCCGTACGCTGCGAGGACAAGAAAAGAAGATAGAAGTTGAGGTTTGACACAGCCATCAGTCTTTCTCGCAGTGATTAACTCGGTAGCAGCGTGTAATAAGAAAGCATTACCTAATTCTCTACCACGTTGAGGCTGCTGGCTGATAACAAGGCGGGACAGGACGAGGAAGACATCGAGACATACGTGCAAAGATTCATTGTGACATAGGTGGGGTGAAAGAGCGGCCGATAGGTTGCATAGTTTATGCAAGCGTTTCTAAGAAATATAATAAGAAAGAGAGAGCGACAGTAGTGTTGCGTAGTTAAGATTAAAGCAGGATAAAGTAGTTTAGGCCTATGTGGTGCAAGGATTTGTGCTACTAGAAAGTGGTCTTGACGCACGTAGTGACAGAGAGGTTGCCGATTGGGACAGGGACTGCAAGTACGTCGATGACGTGGTGTAAGGTGGTGGGTAGTGACTGACCGCACAAACAAGTGCGTGCTTGCGTTCTTTGCTATGCAAGGCACAGACGCTGTAGCCCGGTGGCCTGGGGACACAACCTTGTGTAAAAATTTGCATATTAATCAAAAGGCGAATATAATTATGAGTGTTGTGCGGATTATCTTACTTGCTTTAGAATAGGAGCAATTTTTTCGTGAATGCCCCTTTTTAGGTAAGAAGTCCATCAGCAGAGGGACCCAGTAAACGAAACAAACGAGGAACAGCCAACTAATTACCTGCTTTCTCCCTTTTTTTCCAGGTGCGGTAAGCAGTGTGACAATGTATATATATATCTTCCTATATTATATAGTTGTATGAACAAAAAAGAGTTCTAGCCCCCCCGCCCCCCCTGCTCCCCCTCAGCTCTCCCCCGGCTCCCCACGGCTCTCCCTCAAATCACGTAGTTATTCGTTCATTTTTACGTGATTTTTAACCCCATTTTTTAGGGGTTAGCTCCCCCCCGCCCACCCTCCTCCCCCTTAGCTCCACCCGGCTCCCCACAGTTCCCCCTCCACCTCCCCCTTGCCTCCCCCTCAGCTTCCCCTATCACCTATTTCACAATACTCACACACAAACCTTAATTATAAGTCCATGCACATGAAGTAATAATTTGGTTTCATTTTGATTTCTCCC
>JAPYYV010005182.1:0-15707 GCA_030522625.1 Copidosoma aretas | reverse complement strand
GGCTTAGTTAGTCGATTGAACAAAAACCTTAGAGAGCACAGCGTTATGCCGTTTTTTGACCTAAAAAATTTACTGTAAACCGTAGAATTCCACAAAACCATACGAAAATATTCAACACAATTATATTTAACGTGGCAAAATACGTAAAAGTGTGTATAAAGACATGCATCATACTACATACTAAATTTTATGATAATGTTATTACATAAAAATGTCAGCCTAACCTTAAAGACGGATAAAAATAGGAAATTTCGACTTCTTTATTACCGAAACCGTATATCTCGTGAGCAATGGTGAGTGGACCGATACAGTTCGGTTAAAAAATGATGGTCGGTTAATTCGTTAAACAAAAAAATTACAGATCACAGTATTAAATTCTTTTCTAACCTAAAACAGTTACGAAAAACCGCAAAATTCCGTTAAAAATACAAAAATGTTTAACATTGTTTTATTTTACATAGCGAAATTCGTGTAAGTATATAAAAAGACGTGCATGATACTTATATACTACATACTAATTTAGATACTTATTCAGATGAAGGTCAATCTAACCTGATAAATAGTAATAGTAGGAAATTCGGACTTTTCCTTTATCAAAGCGTAATATCTCTTTAACGAAAATAGGTACACCCAAAATTTTTTTTCAAGTGTAAAGGTTGGTTGATGTTGAATACGGAAAAATTATTCAAAACTATGTCAGGAACTAAACTAATCTCCAAAAAGTGCTTGAAACCTCTTAATTTACTAAAAATAAAATTAGGAATCGTAAATAAGGAAACAAAATGACACTGCAAAAGATGTATAATTATCATTCATGACTTACGGAAGCTTATATTAACATTTCTGTATTGACTAAACCTCTTTGAATAGCGAACATAATCTTAAGTTAAGCATGTTTCAGACAAAAGTTCTGTTCTCTATAATTTTCCTCTATGCTGCATTAACATACCTTCATTTTCAAAAAAAAAATCATCGGTCTAGCTATTTTCGTTCGAGAGATATTAGGTTTTGAACAAAAAAAAGTCGAAATTTCCCACTGTGCGTCGGTATACCATATTATAAATAGATGAATTAAATGGTTACGTAATTAGACGAGCGTGGCATTAAACTTGAGCGAAAGTATTGTCTACTGGCTTATATAAACTGGCCCAATCTTCTGAGGGAGTATTTATCGGAACTCCATCGCGCAGATAGATCGAAGAACTAAAAAGTGTTTGGTGTACGTGTCAAAGAGTATGTTGTTGTAGTTACGGAGCGTATGATAAATTTATCATGGTCTATATACAGGAGAAGACACGCCACCACGCTCAGACTTCGATAGTACAACAATTTTTTGCATGAGTCAATAGGCAAATCTCATTTTCAAACCGCGGTGCATTATTATTTGCGGTGCAGTTTAGTTCTACTTGCTAGCCTAGTAACCTTAAAAAATCAACTCGAGAGATGCAAATAAGGTTAGTTTAGTTTAGCTACGTTAACTGCTATGATACATGCATGTATGTAAACATGCACGTAAGAAAGTGTGAAATGCCTGCTTGCCCTACATATCATGTGCTGCATGAATTTCCGCTTTGGCATCCACCTTCTTTCAGGCATGCAGCGAGTCCTGATCGGCGAGAGGGAGTCGATGTTTAAGGTGAGCGAGATCGAAACGACACTCACGTGTCCTTAAGAGGTGGGATGGATAAGAGACCAAAGCAATTAGACGCTTAGCCCACGATATGTCGATTTTATGGATTTGTACCTTATTTACTGATTTGGGTGGTTTAAAAAATAAGCATATGTATTATCGACGAAGTATCGACGGCTGGCGTTATCTTTTTCCATAATCATGTGTTAAATCATTGTAGCTTAAGGGTAAAGGTATAGCTGTGAAGCTAAGTAACATAGTTTTTCTTTTTTAGCTACGGAAAAAATTATATTGAAGAGTCGATCGTCACAATTGTACCGTTGCAGTTACGGTAAAAATTCATGTAACGTTTTTGTCCGTGAATAAACATGCATACTTCTCGCGGGCCTTTTAAATCCTGTGATGTAGAACTATCAATCCCCCTCAATTAATTTAGTATTATAAGTTGCATTCTTTTCCCTCTATTGTATTTCGTTGCAATATAGTTTTTTGGAATAAAACTTATTTACTGCGAAGTAAATGTGTGTTTGTCACCAAAAAAATTCGCTTTTGTCATGAATAAAAATGCATCGAATCGTTTTGATGCATGCTGAAAAAATGTAAAACATGATGATGATATAAGATAAAAAAACTATGGCATATTGATATAAAAGCTTATCAAAAAAGGTAAAATCCCTATTCCATCAAAATTATTGTTGAAAACCTTTTATTTACGTACGCTTGTTATACGGCAGATTTTATGAACAACGCAGCAATATATCGTAAGAAGCCAATTATATTATGGGTTGAATTAATTTAATCTGTTGACTCAAATATTATATTGATGATTTTTCTGTCTGATATTTCGCTCCGAGGTTAGAATACTTCGCAACATATTTTGCATTTTATCATTACTATGAGACACCAAAAAATTTTACTGTCTTCATTGTTACCGATACAAATGTCAAAAAATATTTTTGGATACTTTCTTTGGTATGACATTATTACCAACGTGTAGAGCTAATTTGCCAATTTTGATGTCATTTTACACAATGCTAAGATTCTATATGTATGAACACCACTAATAGTTTAAGTTGGCGATTACATGGAGCAGGAATAGCGTGGCACGGCAAAGCAGAAGAAAAATTATAGTCAATCAGAGTATCTGCAGTTTGCAGCCACAACAAAGCAGAGTGTGCCCTGGTCACATGCAGCAAAAAGACGCGCGTCACTGCCACTACGCACATGTGCTTAGTGGCAAGAGAGCTTAATTAAACTTTTTAGTTATATTTACTTGCTGGCGGGAGATGCTGGGCCGCAGTCCAGCTTTCGCGTAATGTTAAAAAAAATATACCTAAATCGCATACAGCACTTCAATGCCCTTGAATATGTGAGAGCGAGGGACCTCTCTTGCTCATACGTGATTGTGGCAGTAACGCGCATCTTTTTGCTGCATGTAAACAGAGCACACTCTACTTTGCCGTGGCTGCAAATTGCAAAATGCTATGATTGGCTGGAATAAAGATGCAGCTTTGCCGTGCCACCGTATTTCTGCTTCATGTAATCGTGGCTTAAGGTGGTCCTTTTATGATTCCAGAGTCAAAAGCGCGACTATCAAATGAATTTTTATTTAAACTGCTACAATTCAAACAAATAAGTAGTAAATATTGTACATGATTAAATTAAAGTATTCACACAAAATTTAAGAGCATAATATTCAATAGAAAAGTTTCTAGAGGTGGTCCTGTAAAATTGCCTTAACCTCAAAATATCTGCAGTCGATGTTTTTAACACAAGCAATGACAATGTGTGCTGCGCTTCTATCGATATATTTGGATTAAGTCCGTGTACCTATACATTTTGAAATGTCAGTCGGTCTGGAATTATATAAGCTTTTTTGCGTTAGTTTTTTATTTCGTTTTGTTCAGTGAAAAAAATCAATTTTTGCATAGAACGCTAAAAATATACGGCCCTCCACAAGAGCTCATATGATAATTGCAACTTTCACCAACCTTTTTTTCGCATTTTTGTTCGTGAAGCTTATCTTACATTTTTAGGGAGAGTATAGTGTAATTCAATAAACAATCCTTTAAAGTTTTATTTAATTTTGTTTACAATCATTTCATAAAAAAACCTCCTTAAAGCAGGCCCCTTACATGTCCGTACTAATTACGACAATTTTCGGGGGCTTATCACGAAGTTATGTTGAAGGTGCCAATATTAGAAAAAAACGTATCAGGTCCGAAAAATTCACAGGCGTTCCACATGCATTCTAGTTTTCGACGGTTATTGTAACATATTAATCAGGTATCGTCGCCCGACTGGAAGAACGTAGCATCTCGTTTCGTAATTTTAAAAACGTATCATTTCGATTTCGAATTTCGAAAACGAATCATCTCGTTTTTCAATTTAAAAAAGTATCATCATCTTAAAGCATTATGACGGGGCTCCGACAAAAACTAGCACAATTTTAGCCCCTGTAAAGACTATGATAATTTATGGAGCTACGACCGTGACTCGCATAGCTCCGAATAGCACGTCTGGCAACCTTCTGGCGAAAAATAACGTAGTCAAATATTTAGGGTGAAGTAAAGCCATTATTTTTTTTAATTTATGTCGTGAACATTAACAAGAATTTATTGAACACAAACACTATGAGAAATAAAAATCTCTGACCAAAAGTAAGATAGCTCAAAATCTCCGTCATACAATAGCATGCGGAGAACTTTAATGAAGAATAACACAAGAAAAGTTCTCAGATAATATTAATTAACTAAAAGGTAATTGTGCTATACTACCTCCAACACGTTTGATTTACGATATATTTCACTCTGTATGTTATCCTAGTTTTCACAGGGGCTTTAATGACTGTAGTTTCCGTCGAAGCTTCGTTTAATGCTTGTAGAGGATGATACTTTTTTGAAATTAAAAAACGAGATGATACGGCTTTCAAACAATAAACGAAATAATCCGTTGTTAAAATAGGACAAGATAATACTTTTTAAAACTACAACACAAGACGATACTTTCTTCTAGTCGGGCGACGATATGTGGTTTTTCCGAAAAATAATTCAACCTTTATATCAAAACTCCAATAAATCAAATAATATTAAGATCAAAATACTCAAAAGAAACAGTTAAGAAGCAATTCAAAAAGAAAAATTGCCGTGCTGCAGCATGTATATTAGGATTTCTTTTACAAAATCGTTTAAAACTCGAAAAAAATGACACGATACCTTGGGACCCTAAATTGCTAATCTGCTACGAATTTCACAAGCTTCAATAGTTTTTGTCATAAATAGGCGTCTCTTCTGGGCAATCCCTGGGCAGACCCTTGAGACCGCCCTAGTTAAATCCACATGAGTGGCGAATCCTATTCATCTTACCAAGTGTGTAACAGCGTTGCAAAGGTGCCCGAGATGAAAAAATTACTATTTTACTTCTCCGGCGAAGTGCTTTGCACCCTGTAATTACTTTACGCCCACAGAACAAATAAACATTTCGCCCCCTCGCCCCCCCCCCTCGATCCAAAATTCATTTTTAGGGTGAAAAGTCAGGATCTCGGCTTTCTTAGTGCAAAATTAGTACATCACGTCACCACGGCGCAAAGTACAAGTTTGGAAAGGCTTATACTTACAAACCAAGAAATTTGCTGGGTTTACCGTAACGAGGTTCGTTATTCATAATTTTCAAACGAGTTCTACATGCTATTTTTTTTATCGAGGGTGAGCCAGGGTTCAAAAAGTGCACGATAGCAATCCTAGTATAGTCTCGGTTGGAAAAATAGGATTTGCCATTTATGTGCATCCGATCAGGGCAGTCACTTGGGAGATGCACATTTGTGACAAAAACTTCTCATTAGTCCCGAATATTGCAAAAGATTATAAAGATGCTTGTAGACTGATGTCGTTAACTTTTAAATGGATAGCTCGATTAATTCTCTTGCAAACCAAACCTCAGGCAAATCAAAATTAAAGTTAAAAATGATTGCAAAAACTGTCACGAGGAAAATTGTTATCTTTTTTTTTATGTAGTCAGTAGAATTTTTATATTTAGAAGTATTTAGTACTTAATTGAAAAATTTCGAAGTAAATGTTCAAATTATTCAGAATTACTGATATTATTGTTTTCGAAATTCGACACTTATGATGTCCGTTTTCGGTAACTTAGGCGGAACTGAAATTGTGAACATTTAGAAGTTAGTTTGTTTTCATAAAGATTATTTAAAAGTTCGGAATTTGAATATCGTATATTTGTTGGAAAAGAAAAAGTCTGTTTGGATAATTATATATTCGGCATTAGCCATGCTTTTTTTAATTCGTTTGACTTTTATCATTCGTCGTTTTCACATGAATCCTTTTTAATCATTGGAAAATAAAGGTTTCCTAATTTTGTCGTATCTTTGAATTAGAGTCGTAATTTGATGCTGTAGTTAAAACCACCTTTATTTAAAATATTTTCTCGATATTCTATAATTTCCAATCGTTAATTGTTCGGTTTGAAATAAACAATAAAAAAAATTTTTACTTAATTTTTAATAACTTAAATATCTTTAAGGAATTTCAAATTGTTAGTAGACTTTCGCATCACCTTAGGCTTCATTTTTTGTCGTTCATTTCATATAAATTCACATTGGAGAACTAAATTATTTATTTTTGTATATGAATGAGGTTTTAATTCCATTTTCTTCCTTAGGTACTACCATGGCGCATTATGTTTTTATATAAAATAACTCGTTAAACTTACCGCAACTGTTTTGACATATTACGAAATTACACATTTCTAGGATAAAACATTAATACTATCTTAAAAAAGTTGATAATGCGTTACGTGATTACTTGTCCCACTCATCTTGAGAGCTGTAAAAAATACAAAACCAAAATATAAGTAGGGAAGGTTATGTAATCTTATCAAGGACTTAAACTACCATAATTGCTAAAAGTAAAGCTCACTTAACAGTTCTTCAATACATTGCGCAAAATGCTTTTTTCTTCAATAACACTTCACTTTAAGAAGTAACTTTTGTTGGCTGCGTCTCTCGTATGTTACAACATTCACAAAAAACTCACAGACTAGGTGAAGAATTGCAAAGGATGAAAGAATTCCGATACTGCGTATCGATACATATATATTGCCTGATTGCACCAAATAACCTCGAAAACGTCCTCAATCTATATCGATTTCCTCAGATTACCAAATCGAACAAACCTTATTTCAACACTAACAGCACCACAAAAGCTGGCGCGAGATTCAAAATTAATTTTCAATTCTCTTTCAATCTTTCAATTAAAATAAATTTTCCTGATTCTCTATTCAGATGTAGGTTTGACCGTCAGAAAATTGTTTGACAGGTCAGAGTCAGCTGACCGTCAGTCAGAGATTTTCAGCTTTTGGTCAAGTCAGAGTCATGACCGTCAAATGACGCGTCAATTGACCGCTGACCTGACCACTCACATCACTATTCCCTGATCAAATTAACGTTTATTGAATAATTTGCCGCACAAATTATCAATGTTTGTCATAAATTCACGCCGAAACAGCATAAAAACTTATGAATCACATAAAGCTCGAGAAATATTTTAAAATTCTAATGAAATCCAAAAATGCTGGGAAAATTTGAGCATTACATAGATATATTACATAGATATACTGAAAGCAGTGCAAAATACACAAAAATTTTAATATTTGAAAGACGACACAGCTAAATGATCCGAAATTTTAATATATTACAGCTAAAAGTATCCGTAGTAGCTTATTCGTTTTTTGATAAACTCTGTTGAGCGGGTTTTTAAAAATTGTTTGTAATGTCGGTTTTTACAGAGTTAGCCCACATTTCCAATGTTAAAGAGTCCAACTTTGAAGCTTTGTATCTCAAAAACGTCACGGGCAATCTTTTCAAAATTTGAACGAATGATGTACAGCAATATTACGATGTGATCCCAAAAATTTGGAAAAAATCTGTTGTTAGTCGATTTTGGACAAACAACCTTAATCCGTCAAGGCAAACTGTCACTGCATTTTAAATTGCACATTATATATTTTTTTACATAAGCACCGTTTCACCATAGATGATTTTTTACAAGTACACCTAACCAAACTTTGTCCTGATCGTGTTGATGCTTTTATGGCAGCTGTACAAAGAGATAGCTTAACATTAAGAACATAATTATGGGTAAAAAAAACCTGAGAGGAAGAATAAAATTCAGATCCAAACATTAAAATGTATTAGAATCATTATCAATAAAATGTATATTCTCCTTATATACATGATAACGTTAGCTGCTGCAAAGTTTCTCCAGGATTTCGTCTTCCATCCCGATTCTATGCAAATCTAGCATTTTTTTTCTAATAACACTCCGATCAAATTGAGAAAGTCTGTTTTGCCTTTTTCCACGTTGAAAATGCGAACTTCCACGTTAACCCTGATATCCACTGTATAAAATTAGGCACCTGAACGACTTTTCATACGAGCTACCTGTTTGACCAAATTATTATGAGCTGTGTTTTTGATCGCACGTATGTGAGTTGAATTGAATTGAAATTAGTTTTATTGAAGGTGAGTCAGGGAAGAAGGCTTCTAATTTCCGGAGAAATAAATTCGACTAGAACTTGGATGCTCTCCTTCCCTCCGAGTTCTCTGCTCAAAACAAGACGTTGATGCTAAAACGAACCGATGAAAAATCATAAGTTATTGGAAATTAAAAAAAATTACTTTCCTTATATCCTATTAATAAAAATTTACTGGCTGCTATACTTTGATCTTTGACTGCTTGAGTTGTTGCGGGCAGATCTGCTGCCAGTTTTTTAATATCTTCTTCGTCATGAATATTGTCGACTACATCATTTGGCGAATTGAATATCGTGAGTTCAACTCTTGGATCGACACATTCTGATTCCAGCATAAGTTTAAAGCTAATGGAGTAGTTCGTTGAGTTGTTGTCTGTTATCTATGAGGCAATCATACGCTCAACATCTTGATAAGCTTGCTCTACGGAGCCTTGACTTTGTGAATGTCTGGGCTTCCTGTAGCTTATTTTCAGATTAGCCCATAAAATCTTACGCATCTTCTGCACGTTCAGTTTCTAAAGAACGAAGTTGGACAAACTATGTTAAATATGCTTGATTTGTAAGATATAATTTGTTCTGTTGATCAGGTTATAATTTCATATCAGTCAAGTGTACTTGTCGTCTACTAGTAAATTTAGTATACATAATAGGCTTGTCGAAACATTTTACTCTTCGGTATTGGATAAAAGTTGTATTAGACTCATTCTCTAGAGAATCGTAAAAATCTTTCTCCGACACATGTAAATTATTATTTTTAACTTGCGGTGGCTATTCCAGTTCATTAAAACACCGCTTACGGACACTTAGTAACATAGACCTATACAGATAGACCGCGCAGCCAAGCAGAGCCGCTGGGGTCGACATTATGGTGGTGGGGGATAGGTCTTAGTGTATTCTGTCTCTTTCTCTCTAAATCTATAGACACGATGTCAAAGAGAGACAGAGTCCACCAAGATCCCCCCCCCCCCTCCCTCCACCACCATAATATCGACCCCAGCGGCTCTGCTTGGTTGCGCGGTGTATCTGTATAAGTTTATGCTTGGTAAATCAGTCACACTTAAAGTGAAATTAAAATCTGATATTGGCGCTGATAAATTACGCAGGGTACACAGTACTAACTAAACTGAAGATTTTCTAGTGCTTGTAATTAATTATTTGTAAATACATGAGCACCACAGTACTAACAGTTGGAATTAAAATTTTTTTGGATTTGAAAGCCGAGTTTACTAATGCTTTAAAGCTATCAGTGAATTCTAGAATTTACTAGTAAAACTATTTATAACTAAAATAATTTATGGAGACTCGCTTTGAATAGGGAATTCTAGAATTAACTAAATCGGGGTTTGGCTGTAATATGTATACAAATAAATAAGATATTTATAAAATCATTGCTATCGCAGAAACAATACATCACTCTATTGTTTAGTAATTTTAAAAATTTTAAAATTAGGTATGAATATGCGTTTACAAGACAATAACATATCGAAATTTTCATTTCATATTGGCAGAGAGAAAATAAAAAAATTCTATATCCCTGAAAAAAAGATCACAAAATATATGTTTGAAAATATTTAAATCTGTACATAATTTTTCAATGAAATTTATTATTTTTACTTCTCACAACGAGTTCACATACTTCTAAATAATGGATTTTTGTTATCAATAAAAGAATAAGTAAATAGACATTACAGCATCAATCATATGACGTACATAAATGTTGACAAACCCGGCGATAATATTTACATTGATTTTCCAATGGAAATCCTGAATAGTGCATATATGTCAAGTTCTATCGCCCCATAAACTTAATTTGAATATTGGAGCTGTTGTAATGTTTATAATAATATTTTTGAGAAAATTTGATGGTTTCTACAATTGCGCATGGTTAGAAATAACAACATTATGGAACTACAATATCAAAGCAATAGTTATATCAGGTGAAAAAATTTGACGAAGAGTTTTAAGGTACTTTTATCCCAAAATTCAAAGTTTATCAAAAAAGTTATATTTTTCAGTAACATATCAGACAATCATTGTTATTTCAATGTATAATATTATCGCATATAAAAGGTTCATCATGAATTTTTTTCAGATTTTTTTCTTATTTATGTATTTCTAAGAAACCTTATTTTCCATACAAGTACTTTTACGCGTAATAAAAAACATTGGGTCTTTGCCTTTTGCACGCTTCGCGCACTGACACCTATCGCACATATTTTTATTCTTATTCCTGAATAGACATTATATAAATTTATTGTCAAATACATACATGCGCGAGCACGTGGTCAACCAAAATTTACTCATAACAATTTTTTTTAGACATCGTACAAGTAAAGTTAATGGATTGGACGAGTTTAATATTTTGCAACTCATTATAAGTACTAATGATTATTTACTCTTATTGGTATTGAACCAAATACTTCTTGTATTTTAGAACAGTAACAAGAGCATAATTATCGCAGAAACTAGAAATTCTTAATTTCTTTTATCATGTTTCAAAATTTGAAAGCTTGGCATTTACATTCGTTCAAATAATAATTCCAAACATTTGTAATCTCTGGAATATGGACGACAAGAGACGTATATTAAAAAATTTTAAACTGTGATTAATTTCTTTATAAAAAGTGTAATTCTTATTCCTCGCAATAAGTGATTAATTCTTTCGAACAATAAAATTTAAAATTCAATGGATGAAGATACAAAGATTCATTATAGTATTGATAATACGACACATGAAGTTGTGGAAAATTTCAATGATGATATTCATATTTGTTTTTCGATGAAATTTTTTTATAGCATTCGTAAAGGTCTACGTACTGATATTTACTCGATCGTAATCTTAATTCGAAATTTAAGTATATTTGATTGGTTGTGTAATGGGATAAAATTTGTTGAACATAACATGAAAGCTAAAATGATCACGGGTGAAAATATAGGAAATAAAGTATTTATTTCAAGAGTTATTTGAATTTTTTTTTTTTTTTTTTTATATAACTCAATTTTTTCGCTATAGTGAACAATTGTAACTTTTACTCGCTTTTTCTGCGACCATAAACAAATCTAAAGGACAATGTTTCGATGCTGTTAAATTATATTTTCAAAAAAAATTTTAAAAACGTAGCCTAATGTCTGTTTAGCCAAGTTTCCAGGTCAATCCTCATAGACTTTAAGACATGAAACAAATTTTAAATGAAGTTCAAAACTAACAATTTTTAATACTATCTGGCCCCTCATTATATTTGACAGGACGGCGTTAAAATAGTGGCAGTGAAGTAAAGTATCGTCAAAAAGTTTGATAATACGCAGATAAAATTTTTTTTGCAAGTAAATTAAATTTTTGGTGAAAATAAATATAACTCTACAAGATTAGCAGAACTATTTAATAAATATTTAAAATTTAAAGAAACGTCTGATTTTTTAGCAACCATAAGTTGTCGCCCTCAGGAAATATTCTGGTAGTACGATACAAAAAATCGTTTGCAAATAAACAAATGCGATACGTACTAACAATCATCCTACCAATGTTACCTGTTACAAAGATGTTTGAAAAATAATGGCAGATTGGCGACAAATATCTATGTGAGCATTGTAGGAGTCATATTCTTAATGTGATTATAAAACTTATCTATACATTCGATGAAAAGACAAAGCTACTTTGACTCTCTTTATTTGTATTATTTTTTCTTCGTACACTTTGGCTTCTGTGTCTGTACTTAATTATGTACACGCCAAATTATTATGTATCGGTCTTGTGTTTTCATTGTATTTATAGATGAATTTTATAGTCACATTAAAAAAATGACTCCTACAATGCTCAAATAAATTATTGTCGTCAACCTGCCGGATGGCACAGTATCGTTTATACAACTTTGTCACAGGTACCATTGGTAAGATGATAGTTGCTTAGTATGGCACTTGTTTATTTGTAAATGATTCTTTGTATTGTATTAACAGAATATGTCCCTGAGGCAAGTTAAAGTTGCCGAAATATCGGACGTTTTTGTAAATGTTTTACATTTAATAAATAGTCCTACCCATCTTATCAAGTTTGCTTTATCGCCACCAAAAACATATGGACGATTGAGCCAGTTAAATTGAGGCTATTGATCTTCGTTATGAATTAAATTTTATCAAAAAATGTACTTCTCATATAAAAATCGTTTAACACAGATATAATGTTTTTGGGATTTTTTTTCGAAATGATGTATCTACCATATTATGAATAAATAAAAAAGAAAAAAAAAAAAAAAAAAAAAATTTCTTTGTAGTTTACATAAAATTTTATGACAAATTCTTATTTGGTTTTTTTTTTCTTGACCGCATGGTTTTTGAAAAAAAAACTAATAAATTGAAAGATTAAAGAATATACCAGAATAACTTTTAACTTAATTTTTTTTCTTAGATAAGAGAAGACATTTGGTTATGTTACAGAAAAAATTTTCATTTTTATAATAAATTGCTGAATCGAAATTATTAGTCCGATGGGAAAAATCTGAAATTGGGGATCTAATATGGCAGTCATGGATCAAAAAGTTTGCAATTTTGAAATACAATGAATGTTACCATATCCGTAATAAAAATTTGGGATGAATTTGTACCTAGTTATTGTGCGCTTGACGCAATTTTCGAAAAATTACATATATTTACGTATATTTCCAATTTTTGGAAAATTGCGTATTTTTTCAATTTTTTCTAAAATAAAAGTAAATATTTTGTTTTTTCATCTTATTTATTGCAGTTACGGTAGCATCTGAATCAAAATTTATATTTAGATCTAAAAAATTTGAAAGTATAGTAAGAACATGGAAAATTTGAAGCAAGCTATTATTCATACATTTTACTATCGTACATGTAGTTTATTCGTATACAGTCATATATTAATCATTTTTTTTCTTGTATATTTTATTATTTGTATGTGTGTAAAGTCCATCTATCCGTCTCCTAGGTGGTGTGGAAAAATAGACAAAACAAGATAATATGAAATGAATAAAGTATTCAGGGAACCTTATAGGAACGCAACAAGAATGTTTGGATAGCCAGTAAAAGGCCGGCAAGGGGTCGTTGGGGGACAAGAAAAATCGTGGGAAATGACAGTGGAGGGCCAGTGGAGGGACTGTGAAACGGCGGTGGGGTGCTGTGGCGGATATTATTAATAAAATTTTTTCTCAAAATAACGAAGAAAACATCATAATTTTTCCTTTTTTTATGCAGTGACTTCGAGAGGGCCTGATGTAAGGCGCAAAGCTATGTGCCCGAGAGATGAAAAATGATGTTGTTTATCATTTAAAATAAAAATTTGTAGATAAAGTAACTACACTGCTTAATTTATGATTATGTTTTTTTGGAATCAAAATGTAATGAATGTTAGAATCAAAAGGTAACTTTAGAAATTTCATGAAATGAGGAATAATAATCATAATGACAAACCAGTTATTTCTTAAATAGTAATGCATGACAGTCATATTACTGGCGAAGTATTCATTAACCTTTGCTTTTCAAGACCGTGATATCACACAGTATTCTATGTACCAACACATGTTGAGAATAAACAAAAAAATATTTTTACTGATCTTAAAATTGATGAAGCTATTTACAATCAGAAAACACTCTGAACGGCATGATTTGAGTTGAATAAAGAAGATGGCTTTGTACGAATGTTATTTTTTTTTTTATATTTCAGAATATTACACTTTTGACAACCAACTTAAAGTTTTAGTAAAACGCAATAACACTAAAAAGAATATTGCTATCAGTAGATCAACCTTTGTACCACCTCACGATTAAGAAAGATTTTGTTTAAAACTTATATTAAATAAAGTCAAAGGAAAATCATCCGTCGATGATGTGAAAACCACTATAAATTATACATTATAGTAATTTTAATGAAATTGTCATTAATTTAGCGCTTGTTGATCATGATTTTTAAATTTATATGATTTTCAAAGAAGCTGGAGTCATCATGCTACCGTTTCAGTTAAAAATTTTTTTCGCTTGGTTCTTTATAGCAAAAAACGTTAAAGGATACATGATATTAAATCATTTGGAATAAGTTCAAACAATATTTCATTAAAAATTGTATGGAAAATCATGAAAATAAAGCCCTTCTACAGTTTAATGAAATTTTAAAGTTGGATGACATGTCATGTAAAGGTTTTTATTATATGAAGCAATAAAATTAGATAAAAATTTTATAAAAAATAAGGATAAAATAAAATTTTGTAAAATAATTGTTTATAAAAAATTTGGTAAGTAAATAAAGATCAAAAGTTTTTTAAAAATAATTATATGTTTTGAGGAGGCCTAATATTCATGTATAGGACTAAATTTGTAATTATCATTCGAGCTGTATATTAAAATTTAATAATCAGATATCCTTGTACGGAAGAGGGTACTTAATGAGTTGACAAAAAGTTGTTTCATCAAATTTGCATTAATATATGCGCGTCTATTTCAAATTTTCAAGGAACACTTACGAAACACATCAATGTTTTTTACTTTTCATTTGATTTCATTAAGGGTAACCGGGGAAAATTTTTCAAAATATTTTTTTATAAAAAGTTATACCCGATTGTTTGTACGAAAAAATGTATGTGCATTGCTACATTTACGTGGAAACATTTGCTTCAAACTTCTTGAGCACTACATATTTCCAAAAAATTTCTCGCGGTTACCTGATCTAAAATCGATCATGGTCAAGCTTGGCAAAAATGAAATTGAATAAAAAGTCAAAAAGAGTGATGTCTTTAGTGAGTACTTCTTGAAAATTTAAAACATACGTGCATGTTATAATGCATCTTTTATGAAACAATTTTTTTCGTACTCGTAAAGTACTTCTTTTCCGTACTACGAAATCTTATTATTACTTAATTTTCAACAGACACCTCTAATAATTATTACAAATTTAGTGCTGTAAATAAGTATTGAGCATTCTTAATGAAAACATTTTAAAAAGTTAATTGGTATAATATATTATTTCGTTCTGGATAAACAATATAACCACTGAACTACAAGTTGAATACAACTTGTAAGATCATCCTTGAAGCTAGGGAAATAAAAAACTAATAATTTTATCATTAACTACAATTGAACAAATAATCGTAATATACAATATCTATCATTTTTCGAAATCATCATAATAGTAGTTATTTTGTCATTAACAACAATTAAATAAATAATCGTAATATACAATATCTATTATTTTTCGAAATCATCATAATAGTAAATATTAGGTTATATGCGTCTCTCTAAGGCGGTCCCTGGGCCCGAGGGCGTCTGCGAAGCAACGTCTGAGGGACCGTTGAGACAGCCCTAGTCGGATGCACACAAGTGGCGAATCCGATTTTTTCTACGAAGGGTGCTCAAGATTTGCAAAAGAGCTGAGGTAGGAAAAAATATTTATTTTTTAATTGATTTTTTATATTTAATCATTACTATGATTACACAGCACCACAAAAAAAAAAAAATAAAAATACACAAAAACCAAACCACTTGTACCCTATGTTTTTTGGGTCGCTGAAAACGAATCCGAGCT
>JAPYYV010005181.1:0-15711 GCA_030522625.1 Copidosoma aretas | reverse complement strand
TGCTGATGTAGTATACTGTGCATAGGTGTACTTACGTATATCTCAGTTGTGGATCTATATGTATGTAGGAGTTGGTACACATTGCATTACAGGTATACTGATTTTTACTTTCTGCCCTATATTATTTGTATTTTTATATTATCGTAATTATACTTTTGGTGTACTCTATTTATTTTTGTTATCTATACCTTAAGGCTGCCAACACAGGGTTGCGTTGCAAAATGTAATAAATTATTTTGTAAAATAGTCTAATTTTTACACTTTCTGGATTGTTATTTAGTACGTTTTTAACAATTTTCGCCCTTCCCACCTCATTTACGTTGTCATTGTATGTATTTTTGCTATTTTTGGGTCTACTATCACAACGTTGCGTCTACAAATTTGAAAAGTTATTTTGCAAAATAGACAAATTTAAGCACTTTTTTATCTATAGAGAATGTTTGGTTATGAATTTTTTGATAGTTTGAAATCATCTAAAATGAAAAATTATCTATGTTCCACCATATTTTTTTTCAAAAATATCAGGTAATATTTCAGGTGTTATGTTAAATACAATGATTATTTTTTATCTAATTATATTAAAGTATATTAGGTTATCTCGTTGAGTGTGAACAATTTATATTATATACCAGTGCGACTTAACTGGTAATTATATTTTCATGATATCAAGTTAGTCTTGGGGTTACCTTAAAATAGTTATTCGAAGGTATTATACTATGCATATTTGTACTTACTTATATCTCAGTGTTGGAGCTATATGTATAATAGGCGTTTGTACACATTGCATTACATCTATACTGATTTTTACTTTCTGTGTTATATTCTTTGTATGTTTATGCTATCGTAATTGTAATTTTTGTCTACTTTATTTATTTTCGTTATCTTTACCTTTAGCTCTACGAACACAAGGTTTCGTTGCAAAATTTAATAAGTTATTTTGTTAAATAGTCAAATTATTTCACTTTCTGGATTGTTATTTAGTACGTTTTTAACCATCTTTACCCTTCCCACCTCATGTACGTTGTCATTGTATAGATTTTTTTTATTTTTTAGGTCTACTTTCACAACGTTGCGTTTACAAATTTTATAAGTTATTTACGGTGGAAGGCATAAAGCATAAAGTAGGAATCATGAACTATTGTACACCTGAGTGAAAATGATTCTTTCCAAGTACTTGCCCTGAATGGCAACATCGCATATTAGTTGTTCCATGTGTACTATAGATGGCGACAGAATCCTCTTTACCCAACACTGCAGACGGCATACCTTTGTCATTTAAAGAGAGAGAGAGAGCTCTCAGAGCGTTGCGGCACGCGGTTGTTAACATTTTTAATCTTATACTTATTCTGCTGCACGGAGAGAAAAAATATGCGTTTAATGCACGATATCGAGCCATGAAAACAACGAGTTGTCCCTTGCCATGCTTTCCGAGCATCGCTCATATGCCTTAAACGCACTAAAAGTGTGGCAGAGGAAATTACAGTCCTTACAACTATATATATATAGTAGGATATCTATATTAAAAAAGATGGGGGGTTAGGGGTGTGTGGGCAGCTCTCGTCAGCAAGCTGACGAGCACAGGGACGGGTTAATGAGTTAAGGTGCAAAACGAAAAGTGAACACAGCAAGGTTGTGGTTTTAATGCACAGTGGGGTTTATTTACCATATGCTGCTCTTGCCATTGCTGTGTTACTCGGTGATCGCTGAGCGAGCAGATGCTGCGGAATGGCCGAGCGAGCTCTTATAGGCACTAGAGATCACTAACTCGGTAGTGGTAAATTCGATTCCAAGCGCTCGCCACCTGGCAGCTGGTAGCTGGTACTACGGGGCACGAGCACTTGAATCGGGCGCCGAGCTTAAAATTTTAATACGGCGCGAAGTTTGAATGTTCGTAGATAAATTTTTGCAAAACGATAAAAAGAAAAGTATTAATTAATAATAATTATCGTGAAGGATGGGCCTGACAGTAACAAACCCCCCTCGATTTAGAGAGTTCGTAATAAATTTTCTCGAGCAGTGACAGAGCTACAAGAGTCGAAGTAGGTAGTACTTTAGATACAAAGTAACGCGATCATACATTCATTCGTACTCGTTTGACAAAGGTCCGCAGCTTCGTTCACTCTCACTTTAGTACTACTTGATATAATGTCTCTGTTCGTATTATTTTTCCACTTCACTTCCCTTTAATTACGTGGTTGGAAGTTGTAGCGTCGTAGTTCCTCAGGAACTTGTGGCAACCCGTCTGAGCTAGCTTCTAATGGTCTCACTAACTCATCTGGTGAATTGCGCCTCCGTGCGATAGCTGATCCAATCCCCTGACTGGACCCTGGTGGTTGGATGAGGCGTGGATCCTTAGGAGGATCGGTGGCAGGCAGGGTGAGTTGAGCTGATGCCGCGCCGCTGGGTCGGAGCGTGCGTCCGGCGGTGGTGGGTGATCAACTTCCTCTGTATGTGCAGGCTTGAGCTGGGAAACTTGGAGTTTTGTCGTAGTTTGGCCTGTAGTAACCAGGTAGACGTCTCCTGATACGTGAGCCAGTACCAGGAAGGGACCCTCCCACTTTTGAGCGAAGCCAGCGCAGAATTGTTCTGGGGCCTTTGAGAGTGGGTGACTACGTATGTAGACCAGAGTACCTGGTGTATAGGTAAGGCCTGGTTTACCAACAGGGTAGCGATTCTGCTGGTATTGAGTCTGTTGACAGACGATGTCAGCATGCTTGGCCGAAGAAAGTTGTTGGGCGAGCTGCCGGGTTCTCCTGGCCTTGTAGCGTCGTGGCCCAACATCAGTTGGGCCGGAGAGACTCCAGTAACAGCGTTGTGGCGATTGCGAAGCTGATAAAGTACCCAAGGCAGGTGAAGGTCCTACTGGTAGCGTGGCTGCCCATATAGGTGTAATCTCAGCCCTTTTTTGATCTCCTGGTTGCATCGTTCTGTCGGGTTAGCCCGAGGATGATATAGCGGAGTGGTCCAGTGCTGGACTTCCTAACGAGCGCAGGCGTCTTGCCAGTGGTAGCTGATGAATTGGCGACCGTTATCACTGAGGATGGCGCGGGGGTATCCCCACCGTGTGAAGACCTCGTCTTCGATCAGTTTGGTTAATCGAGGTGCTTCTGACGAGCCAATAGGGAAAGTTTCTACCCACCAACTGAAAAGATCTGTAACAACAAGAATAAAGCGTCTCATCCTGGAGCTCTTGGAATATGGACCCATTAGATCGACGGCTACGATCTCCCACGGCTGCTTGGGTTGGTGTGGTCTTATGGTTCCCTGCGATGTAATGGCTCGTTTGTAGTAGGCACATTACCTACAGTCCCTAATGTAGCGTTTGATTTTATGATTCATCACAGGCCAGTAGTGATGCTTCTTGACGATACGCAGCGTCTCGTCCGTCCCAGGGTGACCTGCGTGGTAAGAGTCGTGGAATTCGTACAGTACTCGGGGTACGGCCATTTGCGGCATGTAGACCTTCCAGGGAGGCTCCTTGGATGTGCGCTGCCAGAGCAGCTCGTCGACGATGCCGTTGCAGGCCAAGTACTGCGTGTCTTGTGGTGTGAGACTTGAAGATTCGGCTACTTGGTAGATTCATTGGCGAAGCTTGAGACAGACTGGAGTCTGGAACTGAGCATCCCGAATATCATCGATTAGGAGTGGAACATCAGTGCTACAACAAGCAAGTGTAGGTTGCGCTTGCTAGCTGGCTACCGGTGGGAGGATCCTCTCAACGTCATCCAAGTCGGTAGGTGCTTCTTCCACCGGGTTCCTGGAGATAAAGTCCACCAGCTGATTCTCTCGACCCGGACAGTGCTCGATGATAGGGTTGTACTCCTGAAGTAGGACGGCTCATCGCTTTAATTTCTCGCGAAACTCCTTGGCTGTGCGTAACCAAGTCAAGCCCTTGTTGTCTGTGCGCAGCGTAAATGGTCGGTACACCAGGAATGGCCGATACTTTTTGATAGCCGAGACCATAGCTAAGCACTCTTGCTCGTTACTGTGATAGTTGGCCTCGGTGGTATTGAACTTTGCGCTAGCGTAGCTAATAATGCTACGCTTCCCATCAGGCCTCAACTGATAGAGAACCGCTCCCATTCCTCTAGCACTGGTGTCTGTCTGGAGCACATGGGCGTGGTCGAGCGAGCTGCAAGGGCTTGGAGAGTTCGACCTTGAGTCGATCCATTGCCGCTTGAGCCTCTGGCGTCCACTTGAACGGTCGCTTCTTACCGGTGAGATCCGTGAGAAGGGCCGTGAGTCCGAGTAACGAGGTACGTACTTACGTAGCCAACCACTAGTACCGAGGAAAGACTGCAGCTGCTTACGAGTTTTTGGAGATGACGCGCTACACAGATTCCCGACATGTTCTAGGAGCACGCGATTTCCTTCGGCAGTAATCTGGTGTCCGTGGTAGTTGAGTTTAGACACTCCGAAGACGCACTTGGTAATGGCCACCGTGGCCAGTAGGACTAGAGCCAGGTGTTTTAGATGCTCCCCCGGCGTATTGGAGTACATGATTATATCATCCAAATACACCAGGCAGAAGTCTTCCAGATACCCAGTGAGAACCTCTTGGCTTATTAAGCGCTGGAAGGTGCCTAGTGCTCCCGTTAGTCAGTACACATTGTGATGTATCCTCGGTAATGGAGTTTAACCGTGCGTAGTCGACGCATAATCGCATAGTGCCATCCTTTTTGGGTGATAGGACGATCGGGGAGCTGTAAGGAGAAGACGAGAGTTCGATAATACCACCCACCAACATCTCCTGCACCTGTTCCTCGATGATCTCTCGACGCCTCTCCGAGCAAGGGTATGGAGCTACGCGGAAGGGTTTGTGAGGCTTTACTCGGATCTCGTGTTGGATCGTACGAGTTTGTTGTAGCTTCCCAGTTAGGGGCCCGAAGACTACGGCGTGTTTTTGCAGAAGCTCGAATAGGCCTGAACGCAGACTTTCCAAGAGTCTGTGTTGAACTTGGCTTGGATCCAGTGACCGATGCTTCTCTGCTGACGTCTGCGATATCAACGGGATGGTGACTCGTTTATTTTGTCCAAAATAGAGTACCCCCCGAGTCCGATCCAAGATTGACTGCTCTGCGAGTAAGGCTGTTAGGCCTATCACCATTGAATGACGAATTTTTGGAGTGACGAGGAAGTCGAGGTCGAACGACGCTCCCTGGATCGGTAGTATGAGGTGAACACTCCCGATAATCTGCAAAGTGGCGCTACTACAAGCCATGCCACACTGTTGCGCATAGGCTTGAACTTGGTCTTGATCAGTAAGTAGCGAAGGATGAACAAAGTTGTCTGTCGCTGCTTGATCCCCCAGCGCAGCTACCTCTTGATGACCAAGGCAGACGGTGATTTTTTGTAGCGGATTAATAGCCGGTGTTCCTCCGGAGCGTTGGTAGCCAGTCCCCCCGACGCGACGCTCTTATTCCGTTTACCGTAGTGTTTGAGAACCGAGTGATCCGGATAGGACAATCGCGATTAAGATGGTACTCGGGACAGAAGTAGCACTTGGGGGCACGCCCTGGTGGTGTGGTTCCTGGGTTTGTGACCACTGGGATCGGTTTGGTGTCCACGCTGGGTTTCTTGCTCCTAGTTTTTTGTAAATCTTCTTTATTCTTCTCTACATGAATTGACATGGTAATTAGGTTTGCGTAAGTGGTGTACGTGTGGCATCGTAACTGTTGGCGTAGGGCTGGATGGATAAGCTTCATGTCAATGGTTACCATCCCCTTCTCTGGGGTCTTAGAGGTAATCCTTTTGAACAGGAGATATTTCTCTTGGAGGAATACCACGACTGATTCTTTCTCGGACTGGTGTTTTGAATAGAGCTCTGAAAGTAGTTTGCCTTGAACAGCTGGACTGTCGAATCTTGCTTCAAGTAAGTTGCTGAACTGTTTGAAGGTGAAAGATAGGTATTTATACGGTTGCCACCATTTCTCTGCTTCTCCTCGAAGTCCATTAGCAGCCGTATGGGTCTGCTGGGTGTCCAGCGTTTCATGAGCCTTGAAGTAAGCCTTACACTGTGCTATGTAGGTCTTTGGATCTTCGTGATTGTGAGCTCTATAGGTCGGTTGCTCTGGCAGTTGGATCTGGGCCCTCTGCAAGAGTGTTGCTAGTAGTTTCTCGAGAACCGTGGTCTCAGTGTCAGGCATCTTGTCCTTTGTTATCACCTTCTTGCGTCTCTTCTTTTTGAAGTTGGGTGATTTTTGTGTGTTGAGCGCCACTAGGTATTTTTCTCCACCTAGTAGGAGTTTGAACTGGTTGCTGGTCAGGCGACGATCATTCGGCAGTGCTGGTGTCTCGTAGGCTCCTCCCTGCAGCAGCAGCGAGTTCTGTTGAGATGGCCCCACGTTGGGCGCCAAACTGTTAAAACCGCCTCGTAAGGGTTGGCTTTGAACCTGGCAAGGGGCGTGCATAGAGGGATGAGAGTCGTGTGATGACGGTTCGGGATGTCCCTCGGAAGTTAGGAGTCTGTGTCGAAAACCTGTCAGGGCCGGGGGCACCCTACCCAGCTTTACTGACGTGGTATCGGAGTTCTCTTCCTTGGTCGCCTCTTCGGAGTCGGCGTAGTTGGTGGTGTAGTTGCTGGTGTTTGGCATTGAAGAGTAGCAACAGCGGGGTTGAGTGGGGAAGTCCGAAGACGTTGAGTAAGATCCACCGTGGGAGTCAGGGGCGGTGGAGTGTATGATGATGTGACTTACAAATAGTACAAGGAGTACTTTTACAATCGTCACGTGTATGTCCTTTCAAACAATTAAAACAGAGTTTTCGAGTTCGCACAGTTTTCCATTTTTGCGTGGAAAATGCTTTTGAAAAAAATCGGAAATCTTCAATACAATGGTTTTTCCTTCCACAATGAATACATCGACAGGAATTAATGTCCGCATGAAAATTATCGCTTGTATTCATTGATGTTGCAAATATCGCACCTCTATTGGGATTTCTGTCTGAATAACGGCGTGAATTTTCATCTCTATTTAAATGTTCACTGTTTGAACATATATCAATTACGCCTGCAGCTAATGACATTCTTGCTTCGTCATAAACAAAGTCAGCTAGTTTTTTCAAATCGGATTGAGTTTCACCAATAAAAGACGCATAACGCACATAATTTCCTAGCATTGCACTTGGCAACATTCTTAAAACCTCATTTTGCTAAATCTTAACTAAACAAGTATCTTTTATCATTTAAAGACTTTATAGCATTGACAGCATTTGTAAGATTTGTAGGAAAATCAATAAAACTTGTTTTGTGGGATTCAATTCAGGGAAGTTGTTTTATCTGATTAACAATTTTTATTAAAACCATCTTGGCATTTTCGTATCGCATTTCGAGAGTATGCATTATTTCCCGCGCGCTGTTTCCTCCAGTGAATAAAGTCTTAGAAGCTTCAAGTGCGAATGAATTTTTGTTAAAGTTAATTCATTCAATATATTTGAACTCCCCTGGTGGCTGAATCTTGAATTACTCCACTTGACTGTTCAGATTCGTTTGTAACGTTCTTTACGTTATTTCGATTCTAACTTTGAGTTTGAGGAAAATTATTTGTGTTATTTACATTATGATTAAACAAACATTGCACATTTAACTTAGATATTAAAATGTTTGACGTTATAGGTGGTTCGGCTAAAGTTGAAGACCGTAAATGATGTTGATGATAATTTGATCATATTCTTGCGAGAATAAAGTTGAAAATCGTGGCCGAACAATTGAATTTGACGCATGAGTATGAGGTAATGGATCATCAAGATGAAAATTTGCTTGATTCATCGAATTAAATTGATGTCAAGCATTTAAGGGCGACTCTAATAAATTAATAGCAGACTGGTTTGTTATGCTAACGTCAGATAAAACTGAACCTGAATCAGATAATTCGTCGTCCTGTTGTTGAACGAAGGTACATTAAATGTGATCCTGTGCTGCTTCAAAAGAAGCTAATTGTGGTGGTAGTAGCTCCAAGCCAGAGCCTACCGCAGGAAAGACGAGAGTGGCAGCGGATTGATAGTGCGGCGCACGGGATCGTGCGGCGCTCGAGAACGGCGGCAGCTCCAAGCCAGAGCCAGCCACGGAGAGAACAGGAGGGGCAGCATAAGTCGGCGGCAGCTCAAAACCAAAGCTTACCGCAGGAAAGACAGGAGTGGTAGCGGGTTGACAGTGCGGCGCACGGGATCGTGCGGCGCTCGAGGACGGCGGCAGCTCCAACCCAGAGCCAGCCGCGGAGAGAACACGAGCGGCACCCGAAGTCGGCGGCAGCTAAAAACCAGAGCTTACCGCAGGAAAGACGGGAGTGGCAGCGGGTTGACGGCGCGGCGCACGGGATCGTGCGGGTATATGCACGTCGGTCAGGGGCGGTGGTAGTTCTGCAGGACAGCCAGCCGCTGCTGGGATTTCGCGATCGGCATGTTGATGAAACTCTGCTCGAGTGCATGTAAATTTTGAATCGGCATGCGTCTGTATAGGTATCTCAATATTAAAGTCAACCACAGGGACGACGAGATCGGCACACTGATGACGCGGCACCCGGGCGCGTGTGACAGCCAAGGATGATTACAGTTCCACGCCAGAGCCAGCCGCAAAAATAACCGGGGCTATTGGTCGACAGCCGCGACGTGACGCCCGAGATTGCGTTGATGGCCACTTCAAATCGTAATTTACCACCAGAATGCCAAGAGGTGACGACGGTTCCATTCCTGAGTCCAGTTCGAGGTTAGGCCCGGACGTGAAAGGTGAAGGCAATAGGACATCGTTACAAAAATCTGCCTCAATACATTGTACAACGGAACTTGTAGCAAGCTGAACCCGAGGACGACGAGATGATGCTTCTCGACGTCGCTTCACTACTTTCACTCCCGGCTTGCATAGCCTCTTTATAGTTGTAACGTTTTATACTTTCTTTACTTTCCTTGTTAAATCGGTAAATTCACAGTACCGGGTTTCGGCACCAAAATGTTATGAAACTATAGTAGTGATATTACGAGCAAAAAAAGAACACAACTCTTAGAGTTTTCACAACGATTTATTGCTATTTGATAAGGTATAACAACTTGACTAATCGGTAGCTTAGCTAAGAATGCCGTCGCGGCGGCGTTTCTCTCGGCTGCCAGATTTTTTGAAAACAAAAAAGGGCGTCAGCGCTAAATTTATTACTTAAAATAAACAAGCAACAAAAGTTTGCTGCCAAGCAGTATTTTTACATGTCTGCGAGAGAGTCCACCCTCTGCTCGCTCCGGGCCTCTGATCTTCTTCGTCGACTATATCGATCGGTATCAGAGAAATAGTGGCCTTGAAAAATCAAGCTCACAAGCCTGTATAATAGCAGCGCTCTACCCAAAGTATTGTAATTGAATAGCCTTATAAAAACAAATATATAAAAAAAACTTTACAAATAATTGTAGATTATTTAAATAATCAATGTATAAATTGATTGGTAACAAGAAGTATTAGTAGTGATATCAAAAAAATGGTAGTAGTAGTAGTAGTAGTAGTAGTAGTAGTAGTAGTAGTACTAGTCGTATCAGTAGTAGTAAGTAGTAGTTTCAGTGCTAGTAGTTTTAGTAGTAGAAGTAGTAGTAGTACAAGTAGTAGGAGTAGAAGTAGTAGTTGAAGGAGTTTTAGGAATAGTATTGGGAATAATATGAGTAGACGTAAAAGAAGTATTTGTAGCACTAGAAATGATAGTATGCATAGTAGTAGTAGGATATGTAGTAGTAGTAATAATAATAGTAGTAGTTGTAGTAGTAAAATTAGTAGTCGTAGTACTAGTGGTAGTGGGAGAAGATGTAGTGGTTGTAATAGTGGAAGTAGTAGTATAAATCAAAGCAGTCGTAGCATAAGTAGTCATCGTAGTAGCAGTCAGCCTCTTAGTATTGGTGATAGTAGCAGTTCTAGTAGTAGTGGAATAAGTAGTAGTAGTAGTGATCGTTGCAGTAGAAAAAACAGTATTAATAGCAGTGGTAGAAGCAGAAGTAGTATATGTAGTCACAAAAGTAGTACTTTTAGTAGTTGTAGCAGTAGTGGTAGTAATAACAGTAGTAGTTAAAATATTTCTAGTAGTAGTAGTAGTGGTAGTAGTAGAAGAAGTAGTAGTAGTAGAAGTAGTATACGTAGTTGTAACAGTCGTAGTAAAAAGAGTAGCAGGACCCTTAGCAGTGGTAGGATGAGAAGTAGTAGTCGTAGTAGCAGAAGTAGGAGTAGAAGTATTTATCGTCGTTGTAGTTGTTGTAAAAGGAGAACACAAAGTAGTATAAGTAGTAGAAAAAAAAGTACTTTGAAGTAGTACCAGTTATAGTAGTAGCAGAAGTCGTAGTGGGCGTAATAGTAGTCGTAGTAAAAAAGTAGTAGTAGTAGGAGTAGTAGTACTCATAATAGTAGAAATAGTAAGAGAAGTTGAAAATCCAGCAGCAGTAGTAGTATTAGTAGTATTAGTGGTAATAGTGGTCCTAGTAGTAGAAGGAGTAGTAGTTATAGTTGCAGTAGTACTAGTAGTAGAAGCAGTTGTTAAACCAGTACTATGAATATTAGTGGTAGTAATGAATGTATTAATTGAAGCAGTATTTTTAGCAGTGAAATAAGTAGTAATAATAGTTTTTTTTTTTTTTTTTTTTTTTTCTGTGGTGGGAGGGGAATTGCATTTACGCAAACCGCAGGGACAGCGGTAGTGTGGGACACGTTTAATGGTGGATTTTTGTTTATTAGACCACCGAATACCCACTAAACCCCCCCCCCCTGCCGCTTGGCTTTTGATCCACCCCGGAACTGCGTTAGCATTACTTCAGGGTGGAGCCACCAGGGAAGACATCGTATCTCACAGCATTGTAAAGCAAGCTCGCCCACCAGTTGGTAGAGGTGCCCCGTTTCTCTCAAGTCCTGAAAAGAACTTAAAATCCCTTAAAGTGGGTACCCGCGACTAGCTCTCACCATTTAGCCGTAGTTTTGCAAGCGCTATTTATTTTGCTTGATGCTTTCCCTTGATGATAAGTCATAAAAATCAGCACAGCTCGGGTTTGCATGGATTATCAGGCCAACATCTCCTCTCTCTTCTTCTCCTTGAATATCGACTGTTGTTTTGCCATCAGCTAAGCCTTTGAGAGATCCTGGCTCTGGCTTCTACCACCGCTTGCCTGAAGACCGGGCAGCTTCCTCTCCCAGCTCTGTGCTTACTATCTCTTTCCTCGCATAGAAAGCACTTATTCACTGTCGCAGTCTTTTTTGCAATGTTTGCAGCTCCCGAACTTAAAACAGAGCTTTGATCTGTCTTACTCCTTGTATGATGACGACATGTGCCCTATCCCAAGGCACTTGCAGCATCTGATGACTTCAATTGTTCTCCTTACTCAACAGAAAACAAAGCCTACCTTTAGTCTTCCCGTTTCTTCGAGCTTTTTGGCCTGGGATTTCCGAAGAGCTACAAACGCCATCCTTTGTCCCCTCCAGTAAGCCTTAAGAAGGCGTAAGTCAGTGTTCTGGATACGGATATCCAGTACCTTTTCCAACGCCCCCCTGATCTCCTGTATTTTGACTAAAGCGTCAAGGTCACGGACTTTAACGGTCACTTTGTGCTCATTGCAAAGGCCTAAGCCCCTGTCAGCCACTGCTTCCTCAACGTGTCAAGAAAAAGCAGTGACGTTCCTGATACCTTTTGCCCTTTTTAGAACGTCTCCTTTTTTGGTCGTCTCGACGTTTTTCACAGTGGCCCCCATTGATTCTGGGCTGAAGCCTGTTTTTAACGACTGAAGTACGTTAGCAAAGGTCTGTCCTGCAGGAACCTTAACCAGCACCTTGGTCGAATCTATGTTCTGTTTATGGTCGATCCGGCTAATAGGATCCATCTTATTTGCCTCATTTCCGGATATCTTGCTCTTCTTCTTCTTCTGTTGCTGCGTATTAGCATGTATTTTTGGGCTCTCCGATGAAGCGCAGCTCGGGCTCGCAGGGATCATCAGGCCAACATCTCCTCTCTCTTCTTCTTCTTAATTATCGACTGGGCGAGCCCGTAAACAGCCCTCCATACGTCAATGTCACTTAACATGACATCGACGATGTTTTTAGGCGTCAAGGGCCTACTTAATCGATCTTCCAGCTGCGGCCGCTGCTACTGCCACCTAGCACACCGGAAGAATGTGTGATCCGCTGTATCATCCACCCCAGTGCGGTAATCGCAACTTGATGATGCTTTCACCTTCATGCGGTGGAGATTGACATTAAACTGCCCATGCCCAGAAAGCCGCTGGGTAAGGTAGTAGTTTACCTTGCCATGCTCGCGCTCCAGCCACGGGCACCGCACTGGTATTAGTCGGTGTGTCCACCTTCCCACCACGGCTTCATTACACCCCTGCTGCCAGCTTTGCAGACTATCTCCCCTTCTCTCGGCCTAATCCTCGGTCCCCCCCGATAAAAACCTAACCCTCCGCTCTCGCGCAAAAAGTACGATGGGCACGGTTCTCGCGATCACCAACACCGCTGCAGAAGAGACCGTGCGTTATGCGCAGGCAACGCGCAGTGCCCCGATCCGCTGCACCGACGTGAGGCTGTCCTGGGCCCACGCCATCGATAGCGAGCCCGCCCAGACCTCCGCGCCATACAGCATGATGGAGTTTGCCACCAAGGCGAGAAGCTTTCTTTTAGCTTCTCGCGGCCCACCAACGTTTGGCATCAATCGCGAAAGAGCCCCGGCGACCCCCAAGTAGCAGTAGTTGTAGTAGAAGTAGTTTTAGTTGTAATTGTAGTAGTAGTATAAGTAATAGTAAAAGTAGTAGTAGTATAAGTAGTAGTAGTGGAAGGAGAAGTAAAAGTTGTAGGAGTTTAAGCAGTAAAAGTAGCGGTAGTTTTTTTTTTGTGGTGGGAGGGGAAATGCGTTTACGCACGCCGCTGAGCAACGGTAGTGCTGGGCTCAGTGGATTTTTTTTTATCAGACCACTACTACCAACTTTACCCCCCCCCCCCCATCTGCCACGTGGCTTTTGTTCCACCCTGGAACCACGCTAGCATTACTTCGGGGTGGAGCCACGAAGTAGGACATCGTACCTCACAGCATAGTAGAGAAATCTTGCTCACCAATCGCTGGCATGTAATCACCACCCAAGAGACCTGAAAAGGGCTTAAGGGTGCCTAGGTAATTACTTATTACCATCTATCCACCAGTCCAGAATTTTGTAGGCATCTTGAAAAGGATTTAAGGTCCATGTGATCGGACATGTACACTAGGCTTTCTTCTGGGCCGAAAGTTGTTTTGCGAGCATCATTTTTGGGCTCGGTGCTCCTGCTTGCTGATAGGCATAAAAGCCCAGCACAGCCTGCATTCACACTTATTGTTCGGCCTCGCCATTGTTTTGCTATGAGCTAGGCCTTTGTGATATCCTGGCTCTAGCTTCTTTCAATGCTTGCTTGAAGACTGGGCAGCTTCCTATTCCAGTTTCGTGCTTCCTATCTCCCTCCTTGCATAGATAGCACTTTGCCTTACCATCGCAGTTTTTTTTGCAATGGTTGCATCTGCCGCACTTAAAACAGAGCTTCAATCTGTCTTCTTCCTTGCATGATGACGACAGGTGCCCCATTTTAAGGCACCTGTAGCGTCTGATGACTTCAATTGTCCTCCTTACTCGGCAGGAGACAAAGCCCACCTTTAATCTGGCTATATCTTCGAGCTTCTTGGCCTGGGATTCCCAGAGAGCCACAAATGCCATCCTTTGCCCCCTCCTGTGGGCCTTAAGAAGGCGTAGGTCAATGTTCTAAATAAGGGTGTATAGTACCTTTCCAACGCTCCTCTCATCTCCTGTATCTCCGCAAAAGCGTCGAGGTCACTGACTTCCACAGTCACTTTGCGCTCATTGCAAAGGACTGTACCCTTTGTCAGCCACTGCTTTTCCCACGTGATGGGAAGAGGCAGTGACGTCCCTAATACCTTTTGCCCTTATCAGGACCTCTCCCTTTTCGGTCGTCTCGGCGCTTTGCACAGTGGCTCCAACTGATTTAGGGCTAAAGCCTGTTTTTAGCGACTTAAGTACGGTGGCAAAGGTCTGTCCGGCAGTGGCTTTTACCAGCACCATTGTTGAGTCTGTCTTTCGTTTTTGGCCGGCCTGGCTCATCAAATTCATCTTTCCTCGTTTATTTTCGGCTAACTTTCTCTTCTTTGTCTGCTGTTGCGTATTAGCATGTCCTTCTGGGCTTTCCGATGGACTCCTCATACGCTTAGCTCTGTCTATTTCTTTCAGTGCTGTTTTCAGAGTCCTCCTGTGAACCTGCTCCTGCAGTTCCTCCCTTCTTTTACTTTGCCATCGAACAGATTTGAAGTTGCTCTCTATATTTCGGTAAAAGGATTCCTTTTTCTCCGAAGTAAGTATTCGTCTGTCTTCTGTTTTCTTTGGGCTCTTAAGGACAGACGCTATGCCTTTCTTGACAACATTCGCCGTATTAGCGTATTTAACACGGATATCTTAAAGAGTTTTCTGAAGCGCCAATTTCACAGCATTTACAAGGCCAGACCTTTCCAGTAGAAGTTGAGCCCATCTGTCCGACATGTACTCCAGATCACTTTGCGTTATATTGCTGAACATGCTAACAGCGCTAAAGTTACTAATATCACTACCTAAACTTGAACAGCTTGGTCTTCTGGCTGCTCCAAACGGCAACAGAGGGATACTTAGCATATCATTCGCTCCGTACCCAACGTCTTTGCGCCCCCCTCCCAGAATCCGTGGGACCTGCGCCAGCCACCCTGGCTTGCACTGGATCGGAGCTGACGGCGGATTTACTCGTGGAGGTTTTTGCCTAGGGTAGTAGTTTTATATTGACGTTCTTCATGTTTGCTTTCCACTGTCTAACTACCTAAAAAAAAAAAAAAAAAAAAAGAATACTACAGTGTGGTAAAAATTGTTACTGTGCTTGTGTGGTGATTGCGGTCAGCAGCAGCACCGGTAGGATCCACCTCCCCGAATTGCCAGTACCGAGCCACCCTATTGCGATCCCAGAGCCCGGTACCAGCTGGTTGCTGCAATGCTTTATGGAAAAAGTGACCATATGGTCTCTTCAGCGGTAGTAAGCCAGTATAGTCTAGCGCACTGCGTCTTTTCTATTTTTGAGACGTACAGCCTTTTAAGCGGTAGTAGCCCAATATTATTCAGGTCACTGCATTGGCCTCACCTCCCGGAGCTCCCCTATCACACACAAGTAACAAGGCTCCGATAACTCAGACGAGAGAATCCTACCAAGTCCCGCCGCTTCTGTGCCAGTGTGGTGTGTGTATGTGAGAGGAATGTATTCACCGCCACTTACCGCAATACATGGCTAGTTGGTATGCCGTTAGTATTAAAGCCACCCCACCCGACCTAGGCTGCAAGCAGCACGGTCTACGACAAGGTTACGCATACCGTGAAGGACAATATAATTAAAAAAAACCTCAATAATTTTTATTGGGGCCGTGGGGTTGCATGTGGGTTGGTATGTGGGGGGTACCTTAAAAAATTTGGGGCAGCGTGGGACATTGCGGGGTATATGAAGGTATATAGAATGTGGTGTGGCTGTAGATATATGTAGGTATATAAAATGTCGGGTGGCTGTGGGCGGTGTTCCGTGAAAGTACACAAATTTTAATTAACGGAGAAAATGAAGGAAAATTACCTTAAATTATTGCGTGGCATTTGGGGAGGCCTCTCAATAAATGTGAAGCAATTGCCGAACGGCGTGAGTCAGTGTGGGACAGCACAGGGCAGGATTTTGTT